>PVJX010009331.1:0-30473 GCA_004027295.1 Dolichotis patagonum | reverse complement strand
AATTGTGATGCCTCATGCCTTGCATTTACTGCTTAGAATTGCTTTTGCTTTTCTACATCTCTTCTGGTTCCAGATGAATTTTAGGAGTGATTTCTCTAGATCTATGAGGTATGTTAGTGGTATTTTGATTGGGATGGCATTGAATCTGTATAGTAATTTTGGGAGAATGGCCATTTTCACAATGTTTGTTCTTCCTATGTGTAAACAGGGGATGTCTTTCCATTTTCTGAGGTCCTCTTCAATTTCTTTTTTCAGGGTATTATAATTTTCCTTGTATACCTCTTTTACTTCTTTCATGAGATTAATTCCTAAGTATTTCATTTTATTGGATGCTAGTGTGAAGGGTGTGGCTTCTCTTACCTCTCTTTCAGTATTTTTGTTGTTAGTGTGTAGGAATGCTATTGATTTTTGAGTATCGACTTTGTATCCAGCTACATTGCTGAATTTATTTATTATATCTAGGAGTTTTTCAATGGAGTTTTGGGGATCTTCTATGTAAAGTATCATGTCATCTGCAAATAATGATAATTTAACTTCCTCTTTTCCTATATTTACTCCTTTTATTTCTCATTCTTGTTTAATTGCCCTGGCTAGTATTTCCAGTATTATGTTGAATAGGATTGGTGACAGGGGACATCCTTGTCTTGTACCTGATTTTAAGATAAAGGCTATCATTTTTTGGCCATTTAATATGATGCTGGGTGTAGGTTTATCATAGATGGCCTTTATCATATTGAGGTAAAGACCATCTATTCCAATTCTCTGTAAGGTTCTTATCATGAATGAGTGTTGGACCTTATCAAAAGCTTTTTCTGCATCTATAGAGATGTGGTTCTTACTTTTGGCTCTATTGATATGGTGAATTACATTTATTGATTATGTATGTTGAGATATCCCTGCATTCCTGGGATGAAGCCCACTTGGTCAGGGTGAATAATCTTCTTGATGATTTGCGGCATCCTGCTTGCTAATATTTTATTGAGAATTTTTGCATCAATGTTCATTAGGGAGATTGGCCTATAGTTCTCTTTTTTAGTTGGGTCTTTCTCAGGTTTTGGTACTAGAGTAATATTTGCTTCCAGGAATGACTTAGGAAAAATTGCTTCCCTTTCAATTTCATTGAAGAGTTTGAGGAGTGTCAGCATTAAGTCTTCTTTGTATTTCTTGTAGAATTCTGCAGTGAATCCATCCTGGCCTGGGCTCTTCTTTGTTGGCAAAGTCTTAATTACATTTTCAATTTCATTAATAGAAATTGGGTTATTCAGCAGTTTTACATCTTCTTGATCAAGCTTTGGTAGTTCATATGTATCTAGGAATCTGTCTATTTCTTCAGTATTATTGAACCTATGAGAGTAGAGGTTTTCAAAATAGGTGTTGATGATCTTCTGTATTTCCACAGAGTCTGTGGTAATTTCACCTTTTTCATTCCTTATTGCATGAATTTGAGTTTTTTCTTTCCTTTTTCTAATAAGGTTGGCCAGGGGCTTATCAATTTTATTTATTCTTTCAAAGAACCAACTCTTTGATTCATTGATCCTTTGTACTGTTTACTGAGTCTCTACTGCATTAATTTCTGCTCTAATTCTTATAATTTCCTCCCTTCTTTTGGCTTTGGGCTTGGCTTGCTCTTCTTTTTCTAGATGTTTCAGTTGTAGCATCAGGTTGTTTATTTGTGTTCGTTCTGTCTTCCTGATGTGGGAACTCAGTGCAATAAATTTTCCTCTGAGGACTGCTTTCGTTGCATCCCACAAATTCCGGTAAGTTGTGCTGTATTTTCATTTGCTTGTAGATATTGTTTAATTTCTTCTTTAATTTCCTCTGTGACCCACTGATTGCTCAAGAGTGTATTACTCAGTTTCCACCTGTTTGTGAAGTTTTTGAAGTTGCTTTTATCATTAATTTCTAAATGCATGGCACTATGATCCGATAGCATGCATGGGATAATTTCAATTCTTTTGTATTTACTTAATTATGTTCTGTGGGCTAGTATGTGGTCTATTTTAGAGAAGGTCCCATGTACTGCTGAGAAGAATGTATATTCTGATATTGTTGGATGGAAAAACTCTATATACATCTATCAAGTTCATTTGTTCACAGGTATGATTCAGTTCTGTTATTTATTGCTGATTTTCTGTCTAGTTGATCTGTCCCTCTGCATCAGTGATATGTTAAAATATCCTGTTATAATTGTGTTATTGCTTATTTGACTTTGCATTTCTGTTAATATTTGCTTTGTATAGCGGGGTGCTCTGGAATTTGGTGCATATATATATAAGATTGTTATCTCTTCCTCTTGAAGTTTTCCCCTAACTAGTATGTAGTGACCTTCTTGATCTCTTTGGATCATTCTTGGTTTGAAGTTCACATTGTCTGCAAACAGGATTGCTACTCCTGCTTTTTTTTGTTTTCCTGTTGCATGAAGTACTGTTTTCCATCCTTTGACTTTCAGTCTATGGGTTTCCTTTTGGGTAATATGGGTTTCTTGTAGACAGCATATGGTTGGATGTTGTTTCTTGATCCATTCTTCCAGTCTGTTTCTTTTGATTGGTGAGTTGAGGCCATTTACATTAATGGTTATAACTGTTATATATTGGTTTATTGTTGACATGTTATCTTTCTGCTGTTGTATCTTTAGCTTTCCATTCTATTTAATTGTCTACTTTTCTTGGTGGATTTATCCTATGTGCATCTAGAATATCCTTCAGTATTCCTTGTAGGGTTGGTTTTGTGGTCATGAAATTTTTCAGCTGTTCTTTGTCATGGAAGTATCTTATTTCTCCATCCATTTTGAAGGACAGTTTTGCAGGGTATGTCAGTCTGGGTTGGAAGTGGTTTTCCTTTAGGATCTGAAATACTTCACTCCATGCTCTACTTGACTTCATTGTTTGTGTTGAGAAGTCTGCTGTGATTCTGATAGGTTTTCCTTTATTGGTGATCTGTCTTTTCTCTCTAACAGCTTTCAGTATTCTGTTCTTATGGTGGGTTTCTGGGATGGTGATTATTATGGGTCTGGGTGTAGTTTTTTTTTTTTTTTTGGTTATGGCTATTTGGAGTTCTATATGCTTCACTAATCCAAATGTCCATTTCCATTCTCATGTTTGGGAAGTTTTCAGCTATTACTTCTGTAAATATCCTCTTGATATCATTTTGGCTGTTCCCTTCTGTTTTCATTTATCCCTATTAATCTTATTTTATTTTTCTTTGCATCACCTTGCAGCTTTTGATTGTTATTTCCTGATTTATTGTTATTTTTAAAAGGTCTTTCCTTTCCTGTTCACTAGCTGCGATCTTATCTTCAAGGTCTGAAATTCTATCTTCACTTTCATTGAGGTGGTTTTTACAGCTTTCAATAGAATTTCTGATTTCCTGTATATCTCTTTGAATCTGCTTTATGCATTCTGTTTCTTATAGTGTTCATTCAAGGATTCTATCTGTTTGCTTTGTTCCTCTAATTTTTTAGCTGTGACTTCACTAGATGTTTTCACTATTTCTTTCAATACTTTTATCATTTCTTCTTTTACCTAGGCAATTATTTCTAATTTGAACTTCTCTATAGTTTCCCCTAGTTGCTTCCTTATTTCAGTTGATATCATTTCAGTCATTTCAGATGTATGGCTTCTATTTTCTTCTATGTACATGGCTCCCAGGCTTTCTTCAGATGGATTGGTGATTTGAGTCTGCATTTTGGTGTTTCCTTTTGTCATTTTTCTTTATTTCCTTGGTTTGAGTGGTGTTCCAAAGCTTCCTCTGGGTGTGTTGCAAATCTCCTCCTACTCCCTCAGCTACTGAATCAGTCTCAGCTCCTCTGAAGGTACTTGGCCCCCTAAATTTAGAGGTAGAAGCAGGTTATGGAGACCTGGGGCCAGAGAAACCCCTGGGGTACAATCCCCTGTCCTAGGGGTGTGGATATGAACTCAGTAGCTTGCAGTGCTGGTCATAAGCCATTCCTAGGCCAGCCCAATTGAGCCCAGAGTCCTCAAGCAAGGTTCCTGCCTCCTGGACTGAAACAACGCCACAGAGCATGGCTGACTGAGGCCCTGCAATCCGCTGGACCCAGTCCAGCATCCCGGTAGCTCCCCAGAAACTCAAAAGAAGGAATGTAGATCTCCAACTCTCCCCAGGTCACCAGAACTCACCCCAGGCAACCTCCACCTCTCTGTAGACTCCAGGCTCTCTGATAATTGTAATTTATTACTTTTTAAGGATTATTTCCTGACAACCAACCCAAATAATACATCTTATAATGAATATTCAACAGTACTTTTGTTCAATATACTTTAATTGTTCATTTTTATTTTAAATTTCCCATTTCTATGCCAAATTCCTGCTTTTTTGCCTGGAATAAAAAATTAACGTCAATTAATTTTAAGTGGAAGGCGGTGTGTTCCACTACACTTAGCTCATAATGAGGCAGGATATTCCTGAGTTACTGATTAAAGTGATGAGTATATCATCACACAAAACAACAATAAATTCACTAGGTTGTATTAAATGGCCATTAAATATATGAATGGCATATTCAGCCCAGTCTCAGAAGAAGCAGGGTAATTACTTAGCCAAATATAATTTGAATCCAATGCTTAATTATCCAATGATAATCATTCTGCACAGAATTTCAGGACTCAATGACACATGCATTGTGGTTATTATATTTTTGAGACAGTCAAGTAGAAAAAAACAGTGTCCAAGAGAAAAATTAAAAACTTGCATATCCTCTGTAAAATGTGTATCTGTCCTTTTAAATGCTTTAGATGGAATTTATCAGTGAGTTACATTATCAGTTACTTTTTTGTTACAGGAGCAACATACTCAAGATCCACAACTTTAAGGAAGAGAGTTTTGATTTAGTTTATATTTTTCAGAAAGTTCAGTGCATCATTGGCTGGTTTCAAGGCAGAAATGACATCAAACAAATGCATAATTGTATAATGTTAGTTACCCTCTGGTGGCCAGGAAATAGAAAAAGAGAATATATAAAACAAAATATGCTATTCTCCATTTAACTCCTTTTAACTAAATCCTTTTGGTTTTAGTCAAACATTTTCGTAGTAATAGTCAATGTTTAAAATGGCAGCAGCTTTCTCCTCAATGTCTTATGAACTTCTGGTACTATTACATCTCTCTAGCAATAGTGGGAACATTGCATCCTCTTCTTGGATGGACTAATATGTAGAATCCAGTAGCAGTTTTCTATTTCTACATAAACAATTTTAAATAAAATAAGATTAATAAGCAACAAATGGCTGGAGTTCCTGGAACCGTGGATGTTAAGTATGGAATATCAAATAATTTTCAGAGATCCAGCTTTTTATTATACATCAGAAGCTGATAATTTATTCATCCATGACCAACTATCCTTGTAGATGCTCTGTTGCGATCAAAGCACTATCGACAGTAAGAGTTAGTTGCACCCATCAAAGAACAAGGATCTATGTCACTAATATATTCATGCCGTCACCTATTGATGCTTTTGTGGATAGTGATACTTTATATGCTGTGAAGGTTATCTGGAGCACTGATGGTGAACCTCATAAGTATTTAAGTGATGCAAAGATCCCAATATGGTTTACATGCCATTAGTTCACCACCACTGATCAAAAGCACAGAATTTCTAGAAAGCACATCCATACTAGTGAAAGGGGATATTTTTGGTAAGCTCACAGGATTACAGGCCACAAAGCTCACAATGCTGTCTGGCTGCTGGAGAACCAGAAAATCTAGTAGCTGCTCACCCAAGGATGGTGAAAACTATGTAACAGGAAGGATCAATGATCTTACAGCAGTTCAAGGACAAAAGCCTTGAAATTCAGAGGAGAGTTGCTGGAATGAGCCTATGTTGGAAGGCTGAGGAAACTGGAGACAGTTGTGCAAAAGTGAAGGCAGAAATAGATGCACATGTTAAAGCAAACCGCAGCTCTTTGAAAATTCCACAAGACCATTGGATGGTGCCACCTACAACTGGGGCCGGTCTTGCTTCCTCACTTTGCTAGGCTACATGCCAAGCACAGAACCAGAACTCTACTTTACTGATCTACTAGTGTTTCTTAATCCAGCAATGTATCATAGTTATCACTTAAAATATCCTTGATTACAGAGAGACCTACCACATAATCTTTGAAATGTGTACTTGCCATGTTTTGTATCTTCCTTCCTTTAGGGCCCTATTTCTCTGAATTCAGCACATCAGTACAGCAATGATTGTCAAACTAGTATGTGTTAGATACTTGGTCCATCCTAAATGTTTCTCAATCAATGGATGGAGTAGAACACAAGAATTTGTATTTCTTATGTCCCAAGTGACACTGCTATTTATGTAGAAGCCTCATTCAGAGAACTGCTGAGTTCAATAATAAACTACATGGACCACACTCATGACTGTTTCATGGACCCAGCATGCAAGTAGCACATAGCACTTCCACTTACCTATTAGAAACTACTGAGGCAAAAGGCAGGCTCAGAAATGGGACTTAATTATGTCTAATAAGAACATACAGTGGATTTTGAAAAGTAGTTAACTGTTCACATCATTATTTTGTCTTCCACATGCTCCTCAGTCAAACAATGAATCTGTATCTATCTGCTTATCCATCCTCCAAACTTTGGATTTAATTTCTCATTATTGAGGCCATAGTAGGAAATGGAAAAAGAAATATAACACTTAAGAGAGAATTTAAACAAGCAAGCAAACAAACCAAAAACACCAATAAAACTGAGTCACTTTTCTGAAATCCTAATTAATGCATCTAAAAAAAATTAAAATATTTGACAGCCCTGTTAAAGATATTCTGATGATAATGAAAAGTTATGTGCAAATTTGTGTGATACAGTTTTATTTGTAGCTATAAAAGTCTGAAACCCAACCAAATGCCAGTAGTATAGAGCCTAATTGAATAAACTATGGCATAAACAGGAAGGTACATCAAAAGGTATTCTGAGCTTCTGTCCTGGCATAAGCCTTCCTTAGAACTCCTACAAACATTGATTTAAGTGTGCTCTGTAGAGTTAAAAAGAAGCCAGGGACAAATAATCGGCTGGTCACTCGATAACAGAATGGCAAGACATGCACCTTAGCTGTTTATATTCCACTGCTCAAATTAATAAGTGCAGTTCAACTATGCTCTATAGTAGATTTGAGTTGAGTAGGCAGATTTACTGGTGCATAACCAGAATATCAATTAAGTATCTTACTGAAATGTAATTTTTTAGGTCAGATGTTTGAATCAGCTTAGCTGTTAAACTCTTCTTTGAAAGGCCAAAACATCAGGATATTCTGAATAAAATTGATAAAAAAATTTTACATCATTTATTTTTGCTTATTTGTATGATGAATTATTATACATTACTGCTTTTCTATGTAATTGTTGTATTTCTAATAATTATGATTTGTGTGATTCAAGGATATTATGTACATTAGAAAAGTCCCTGCCATTTCTTTTTCGGTTAGTATTTTACCCTTTATGTTTACAGAATATGAGTTGTAATCTTTTTTTCCATGAATACTTTTTCATTTAATATGCCTATTATAATAATGGCCTGATTCTATATTTGTTTACATTTACTCTGTATAATGTTGTCTGACTTTTCACAGTTATAATATATGCATTTTAACTTGCATTTATAATTTTGCTTTGTAAATGGAGTTAAGAGTCTTGGTTTAATTGGAAAAAATTATTACATTCAAAATTATATTGTAAATCTGTAAACTGCTCTAGTCTCACATCAATGGTCATTTTCTTTAATGTAGAGGCATTGAAATATCAGCTATCTAGACCCAAATCCAGTGTTTATAATTTACTAGTTATGTGATCTTAGAAAAGTTAGTGGAAAAATAATAGTTACAACATCTATGTTGCATGGATATTGTGAAATTTAAAGGAATTAGTATTGATGAACATTTAGAACAGAGCCCTATATATTAAATACTAAGCAGTTTAACAGTTTTTATAATATTTAGCTTTGCATTTCATTCTTATTTGAAATGTTTTCTCTTTGTTGTTTTCTATCTTGGTTGTATTTTACTTCCTAATAACATGCACATGTCTGATTTTTTATTTAACCAGTTAATATTGCTAAGGATTCTATTATATCAACCTTTCAAAATACTATTCTCAAAATTGTGAAGGAAGTTTCCTTTTACCTGCTGCCCTACCACCATGAGGGACACAGTTAATGCCCTATTAATAAATTAGATTCAAATAATTATTGTATTGTCAATTGATGGTATTACTCTGCTTTTACAGAGTATTTATGCTTCATTCCAACTAATAACCATATATATTCTTATGTGTCCACATTGATTAATTGCATAAGTAATAGTAATATATTTGTAAGGATTAATATATCTGTATTTCTTATTTTCAGATATATGTACTATCACATAGATTTGTAAGAAATTATATACAGAAATTGAGTATCCTTAATTTGTCTTTCAGGAGTAACATTTTGAAAAACTAAAATGAAAGAGAATGGCCAGACTATTGACACTGATATAGTTAAGACATAAAATATACCCAGTACTGCCAGAATTCTTACCGTCACTTTTAGTCATGGTCACTTTCCTTCACTCACCTTCTTTAACTCCTGAAATCCACTGATCTATTTTCGATTTGCATATTCATGCAAAGAATATTATACAAACAGCATGCAACATGTTGGGATTATCTTTTCCCTTTCCACTCAGCTCCCTAGACGTAAATCTAGGTTATTGCATGCTTTGCACATTTAGCCATTCTCTTCTTAAAGGACATCTGTGTGGTTTTTATTGTGGCTATTCTGAGTAAAGCACTTATAAACATTTATGCACAGGTTTTAGTGAGCCCGTAACTTTTTAATTTTCTGGGATAAGTGCCCAGGAGTGCAATTCCTCGAATGTACCATATTTGCATGTTTAGCTTTTTAAGAAAATGCCGAAATATTTTCCAGAGTAGCTCTGTAATTTTATATTCCTACCAGTAAAGTATGAGTGATCCAGTTTCTCTACAGCCTTGCCAGAATTTAATGGTGTCATATTTTGTAATTATTTCGGCCTTTATAATGAGGATTCAATAGTGTTTCCTTGTAGTCTTGATGTGCAGATCTCCAAGAGCCAGATATGTTAAATATATTTTTATGTGCTTAGGTGTATATCCACTTCTCTTTACATAACACCTGTGTATTCTGTTCTATGAAATATCTTTTTTTATTTCCTAATTGAATGTTTCTTTTGACTGCTGATTTAATTATATATTTTGGTACTAGTTGTTGTTGGAGATGTGGTTTCCAAACTTTTTTATTTTGATGAAGTATGATTTATTAATTATCATTTTTGTGAATTGTTCTTTGATATTATATCTTAACACCAGGACCTGTTGACTCAACCTAGATTTAATAAATTTTATAATTTTTTTCTAACAGTTTTGCAGTTTTACATTTTATATTTAATTGTGAGCGCCATTTTAAGGTAATTTTTGTAAGATACGAGTTTTTCACCTGTAGGTAACCATTGATGCAACAGCCTTTGAAAAGTTGATTCTTCCTCCATTGATTGCCTTAACACACTGTCTAAATTCAGCTGGACATATTTGTGTAGGCATATTTAATCTGAGTCTATCCCTTGCTAATTTGCACATTATCTGAACTACTATATTTAAATAACCCTCTTGATTCATGCTATGCTTTCGGTGTGGAGGTTTCCCTAACAGTTTATGTGCCAAGGGCTTATATTTCACTGTGGTGATTTTGTGAGGTGGTGGATACTTTAAGAGGTGTGGTCTGCCATGAGGTAACCATGCCATTAGAGTTGTGCACTCAGAAGGACTTAATTCTGATTTGAAAGAGTGAGTTTTGCAAAAGCAAGCTTCTATAAACACAGCCAGACTGGCCCAAACTTGCTCTCCAGCTTCTGGTGTCAGAGTGATCTCTCAGGCTATCCCAGCATGAAGCTTCCTCCCATGGTGCAACACTGCTAAGCCCCCAGAGGACAAACTGAGGAGGGTCCTGGGTCTTGTACTTTCAGCTACTTATATTGTAACATAAATAGAATTCTTTATAGCTTTCTATTTTTTTATTTTATAGAAAAAGGTAAAACAGACTCACAAAATAATAGGAGAATAACATTAATATAGTACATACTATTATCTTTAAAGTCACTTTTCAGAGTACAAGACATGGGCATTAAAATTCCTCTAGTAGATATTGGGACAAACCTTCCATTACACTCTCAGTGAGACACTGAGAGTGTAACTGACTTGCATTTTCACCCTTTTCTTTCTGTCCTTTCACCTTTCACTCATTCTAGTTCTCTTTTCCTTTTGAACAATTTCTTTCCATTTCATAATATTTGTTGTATATTTTAGGCCTTATTTAGTCTTTCAGTTTCTCACACCAGGGAGACAGTATGGTGTTTACACATGTGAGTCTGATTTACTTCATTTATAAGCGTAGTCTCACGTTGCATCCATTTACCTACAAAACTTTCAAGTTTTGAGGCCTGGCCTGCAGCAAGAGGTGTGTTTCCTCTGTTTTGAGATCTGGCCTGCTTTCCCATTTGTCCCTAATGTAATCAATTTTACCTGAACTATTGATCTTATTGGCTAACTATAGTTATGTCCCACCTTATGCCCATCTGCCTTGTGAGCTCCCAGTCTTCCCCCACCTTGAACCCATGGTTTTACTCTATAAAAGTCCCTAGAAAAGACACAGTTCAGGGCAACCCGCTCGGGACCCTCTGTCTCTCGCCATACAAGAGCTTTCTCTCAATAAATATATTCTACTCTAAAAAAAAAAAAAAGTTTCAAGTTTTTCCTTCATTATGGCTATAGATTTCTATGCTTGGGTATTTTGTTTTAGGTATAGATAGTATTCATTCAGTATAATTATACCATTTTTTCAGCATAAAAATTTTGTATGTATTTTATTAGAGTTGCATCTAAATATTTTGTTTAGTTTTTGTTTGTTTATTCTGGTACTGGGAATCAAACTCAGGACCTTGCATTTGCCAAGCAGACGCCGTGCCACTTAGCTACATCCCTGGTCCCTATTTTTAGGTTTTAGTGGTAGTAAATACAGATATTTTTTGTTCAGTAACCTACCTATTTAATAGCTGTTTGGACATATGACCGAAGCTTGCTGTTCAGATTTATGATCCATACTCAGACTTAGCTGTCATTTGCTTCTGTACAGTTCTGTACATCTTGTTGGGAGGACCTCAGTGCCTTTCATTTTGTACACTAAACTTTGTTTACATATACTGTAAATTTTGCTTTTTGTACTGTAAAATACTATAGTTTTATGTTCTGTAATACATTAAAGTACTATATGTAAGAGCCATGCAAATAATAGCAAAGTTATCAAGTTGGAGTTTCCCTTGACCATTTGTTTGTTCTAAAGGTTGTAATGCATATATTATATACAACTCCTCATTTACTAACCAATTCATTTAACCATATGATGTTAAGAACGAAGCTCAGTCATTAAATGAGGAGGACTTGTTGTCTATTGTATTTTAGGCACATTCACTAATCATGTTGTGCAAATAAATGCAGTGTTCAGGAAAACACAAATGTCTTCAAAATATGCATTATTTCTATAATGTCTGTTACTGGGGAAAAATAAGCTCGCTGACATTTTTTGAATATTGGAACAAAAAGAGCAACTTCATATAAGGTTGCTTTTTTGCCTCAATACCCCAAATATACATAGTTTGCCTGTTCTGATGTAGAAAGGAATGATTCGACATATGATTTTATGAGACCTGATCACATATGATACAGGTAAAACAGCTATTCCAAAGGTGCAGAAAAATTTATAGCACAGTCTTTCTATTGGGCTCAATTCTATGGAATATTTACTTCCAACATAGTTCTTCAATTGATAATAAAGCTGATTCATTTGGAGTTAAATTCTCAGATACTAACAAACTCCTTGGAAGTGATGTTACCCTTAAATTATTTTGATATGTAGAAATGTCTCCTACCATGAGGGAGTGCTTTTCTCTTAAGGGTTATATATACAGTTCCGAAGCACAGCAAACAATTGAACAATTAATTATCACTATAATTAATGATAATTCTGTGATTGTTTTATATGATTAACTTTCTGGTGGAACACAAAATAGGTAAAACTCTTGAAGACATAGGTGTAGCTAAGGACTTTCTGAACAAAATCCCAGTTGCAAAAGAAATACCATGAATCAATAAATGGTCTCACATCAAATTAAAAATCTCTGTAAAGCAAAAGAAACTAGTAATAGAGTGAAGAGACAGCCTGCACAATGGTACGAATTTTTGCCAGCTACTCCTTATACAAAAGATTAATAACTACAATATATAAAGAAGTAAAAAGAAAATCCGACCTCCCCAAATTTAAAGACCCAATTAAACAATGGGCATCTGAAATAGACACTTACCAGGTGAGAAATACAAATGGATACATGGAAAAAATACATGGAAAAAAATGTTCAATATCGCTCATCCCTTACAAAATGGAAATTAAAACAACACTGAGCCCAAGAAAGAATGGTTACCACTAAGAAATCAATAGGTAACAAATGCTGGTGAGGCTGTGATGAGAAAGGGGCCCTTCTTCATTGTCGGTGGGAGTGTAGACTGATACAATTAATAGTGAAATCAGTATGCAGGTTCCTCAAAAAACTAAAACTAGAAGTTCCAGTTGATCCAGCTATTCTCCTTCTAGGTATCAGAGAAGTACTCATACCTGTGTTTACAGCAGTGTAATTTAGAATAGCTGTGTATTGGAAACAGCCTATAATAATAATCTGATGTCTGATACAAATATTTCTTTTTAAAAGACCTAATTGTTTAACAACTGTTCAAGCTAATAGCCAAAGCCCACTGTTTGGAACTTAATCAATAAATGAGGAGTTTCTGTAGTATCATATTTCTGTTTTTCAAAGCCATACATTCGGGTTAACTGTACATAGGCACAATCCACATTATAGGCTTAACATTTGTCCTATGACCTTGATGAATTCACTTATGTTAAGAAGAAATGTTATAGATGACGTGTGATTTTTATATGAATATTTATGTTTTCTGGAATGAAGCTACAATTTTATTTCTTGTTTCTGACCTTCATGGCTTTTATTTAGGTTTTTTGCTTGATTTCCTAGCTAAATTTCCAAGTGGTCCAAATGAATGAGGTGAGAAGACTTCTTTGTCATGCTCCCAGAATGAAGGAAAAGCATTAGTCTTTTCCCACTCAGTATGATGTCACCTGTAGGTTTTTGAAGATGTTTGTATTGAATTGTGGAAGTCCCTTCTATTCCTATTTTTATGATAATTTTATGGTGAATGATCAAGATTTTTCAAAATATTTTCCCACATCTACTAATGGGATGACATTTCCTCCATAGCTTGTTAATTTGATTTAGCACAATGATTCATTTTTAAATATAAGGAAAGCTTTTTGGCATCTCCATAATGAACTTTCCTTGTTTATGCTGTATAATTCATTTCAAATTTTTGCATAAGTTACTTTGTCTATATTCATGACATATATTCTTTCGCAGGTTTTGTGTTTGTGTGCGTGTGTGTGTGTGTGTGTGTGTGTGTTTAGGATAGTGTTAATTCTGCATTCAGTGTTTGGTAGAATTCTTCACTGCAACTATTTGAATTTCAATATTTCATTTTTTTAATCTAGAAAGCCAATGTCTTTAAATGGTTATTGAAATTACTTATTTCATTGGTTCATTAGAGTACTTTGATTACTACATTGCTCAATTAGTATGTTTAGAGTCACTGTAACCCTTTATTATTCTTGTAATGTTTTCATGGTCTGGTTAAAATACTTCATTAATGATGCTGTGTATCCAGTCATTTTGGATTTTTAAATATTGATAGAAGTTTATCAGTTTTGTTATTCTCTTTAATGATATGTGATTTGTTATATTGGTTTTTAATATTGTTTACCTATTTTTCAGTTTCACTGATGTCTGTTCTTATCTTTATTATCTATATCTCTCTACTTCACCGGATTTATTTTGATATTCATTTTTTGACTTCTTGATGTGGGAACTAGATTGTGATTTGAAACATTATTTTCTGATGCTTGAAGTTAAATTTTTCTTGCTCAATTCTATCCGTATCACACAAATTTTGATATGGTGCATTTTCATTCTTTTTTAAAGATTTTATTTAAAGAGAAAAAAAAACAAAAGAGAAAAAAGGGTAGCAACAATACAGAATTTCAGCGAAAAAAAAGAAAAGAAAAAAAAACACTAAGAAATCACTACTTGATAAATTACATACTGTCATCTTGGAAATAGTTGTTCAAGTTACAGAATTAAAGCATACAAAGTACACATTCAAACAATGAGACTGCAAACAGTTCTGCTCAACAATCTAACAAAAACTTAGTAATATGGTCATCTATCCTACACACTTAAACATATATGCAGTTATATCCTTTAGAGCACTTTCTTTTCCTCTGCATTTTCATTGTTTTAAGCTCCTTTATACTTGCAAATGTCCTTTGAGACTACTTTTTTAACCCATGAATTACTTGAAAGTGAGCTGTTCAAAACTTGTTTTAATACATGAATCTTTCTACTTTTCTTGTGATGATCATATGCATTTTCTGCCTTTTTCAAAGTAAGTAACTTTCTTAAGTGTGCCAGTCAATTTAATTTAGTTTCATGGAATTAATTTGTGTTTTTAGTATCAATATTTTGCACTTACACAGTTACATACACTCATTTTAGTTGTTTTATTCCAGCTAATTACATTGAAAACTGTTTCTTTTTGGTTTCAATGAATTTGTCTCAAACTCTTTGTGTCTCTTTTGTAAGTTCTTTGACTATGTCCTACAGATCCTGACAAATATTTTTTTCATTGAAATTCACTACAAATTTTATTATTTTCAGTATCCAGAGAATTATCTACTTTAAAAAAAATAATTATAACAATTGTTTCTGCCTATACATTTATGGTGGTTTTAAACCTTATGGTTTTGGAATAGATGAATATCCTTTTTGCATAATAACTAACATGTCAAAATTATTTATATATTTTAGTCCTTATTAATTGTTCCTTTTAGTAATTTTTAAAAATTTTAATAATAGTAAGTATTCATCTTTTTATATTTAGACAGAAACTGTCAAACTACAAAGTAAGGGATTACATTAGCAAATGGCATAGGTCATGATATAAGAATATTTAAAATGCATATCACAGTGTCTTAGTAACATGTGTACAATTTCAAATGATACTTTTTAAATTTTATATTAGTATATTAGTATATATTTGTAACACATAATGATTCTATTCCTCATAGGATGTTGGTACGTGGACGCAACTTATCTCAATTCTTTTTATGTCACATTTCCCTACCGTCCCTCCTCCTTTCTTTTTTAGTCCTTTTCTCATTTGCAAAATAAAAAACATCTCAGTGTGTCACATTATGCATTTTTTCATTTTCCTTTTTAAATTATATATACTTTGAGTTTCTCATATAAGAAAAATAAAGTATTATTTAAACTTCAGCCTCTTATTTCAATTGACATTGTGATCTCAAGATACATCTACTTTCCTACAAATAACTCTAATGTATTCTTTTTATTTCAGACAAATACTTCATTGTATATAAGCACTATTATTTTCTTCATCTATTCATTATTGATGGATAAATACCACTTACAAGATTTAAGTATTAGGAGTTGTGTCGCTATAAATATGAGTATGCGTGTATCATTGTAATGCAATGCAGAAACAGCTGGGTCAAATGGAATTTCCACTTTTAGTTTTTCGAGGTATTCCATATTGATTTTCATACTGGCTATACTAATTTACATTTCCAGTAACAATATAGAAAGAAGGGTCCCTTTGCTATAGCAGCTTTGGCAGCATTTGTTGTTCTCTGATTTCTTGATGATAACTCTGGACTAAGGCAAAGTAAAATCTCAGTGTTCTTTTTATTTTTTTCAATTTTGTTACCCGTAAAAATCAATTTACTGCTAAAAATTCTAAAAATATACATTTTTGTTTTTAAGTATAATAAAACATAATAAAAGTATAATAAAAGTATAATAAAATAAAAGTATAATAAAACATAAAAATCCTGAAACAGGATACTCAGAATTCATAATTCAAAATCAAACTAGCAGAATATTACTTACTAAGCTATATCTTCTTAAAAAGTATTTATACTTTTTAAAGTATATACTTTTTAAAGCAAGTCTGTAGAATTGTCAAAAGAATGGCTCATAAATGAGAGAATTTTCCTTTTTTCCTAAAAAGGAAGCATGTCCAATAGAAGCTGCAGTGGCTTTAGTCTTTGTACCATTGGCATGTCACTGTGTGCACATAAGAACCACATGTGAAGAGGGCTGGTAAGCACAGTCCAGGCGTTAGCTGAGGCTAGGGACTAGCAGTAGGGAGGTGACTGTGACCTTTTACTGCCATCAGCACAGGCTATGGTTTCTAAAGTCTTGCAAGTTTATAAAGATTCTGATTTTCCTGCAGGTCCTTGGGACAGTTCAACAGTTCAGGCTCTTAAGATTCCATTGCCGTCTCTCTCACCTGCCTTGTTCTTTGGGAGTCATCTAAGCTTTGGAAAGAACAGCATTTCTGTAATGACTCAAGATGTTGAACATGTTCTCTCGAGTATTTATTGGAATTTTGTACTGCTTTTACTGAGAAATGTCTATTCATTTCAGTTGCCCATTTCTTGATTGGCTTTTATTTGGGAGAGCTCTAATCATTTTTAGTTCTTTATAACTAGTACATATCAGTCCACTCTCTGACCTGTACCTGTCAAAATAATTTTTCCCATTCTGTTGGTCACCACTTAAGTCTGTTTGTTGTGTCTTTTGCTATGCAGAAGCCTTTAACTGTGATAGAGTTACATTTGTTGAGTCTTGATGTTATTTCTTGTGCAACTGGGGATCGATTCAGAAAGTCCTTCCCTATATCTATGTCTTCAGGAGTGCTCCCTGCTTTTTTCTTCCAGCAGGTTAAGTTTTTCTGTTTTAATATTCAGATCTTTGATTCATTTTGATTTTTGTTTAGTATATAGAAATACAAGTCAAGATTCAACCTTCCGAATGTTCATAGCCAGTTTTCCCACCACTTAATAAAGAGGATATCTTTCTTCCAGTATTTGCTTAGCCCCTTTGTCAATGATCAGATGGCTGAGTGTGCCTGAAGTGTTTCCTCATCTGTTCTGTTCCACTGATCTGCATACTTGTTTTTGTGCCAGTTACTAGGGCATTTTTTATTACTGCAGTTTTATAATATACATTGAAATCTGGGATTATGATACCCCCTAAGAAGAAGATTTATTCTTCTTGCCTAGCATTGCATAGTTAATAATGTTTAAATGACTTTGATTAATATAGTGCTAGGCTTTCAAGAAATATCAATATCTTCTTTCAATCCAGGTAAGGTGAAAGTATTCCTGTCATTAGAGCAACTAGATATCTACAAGAGATGATTTCATACTGCCTAAGAACACTAGAAGACGAATCTTTGTGTATACCACAAATCACACAACACATAATAAACTTAAGAATGAATCAAACTAGTACAGGACAGTGTAATGCATCCTTGAATTCTATAAATATGTCTAGCACTACTGCTAGCAAGAGCTCTGACCGGGTTAATGTTTTCCTTGAACATGTTTATCAGGGACCCCTGCAGTGAGTCTCCAATATCTGGCAAGGTATTACTACACACTGTGAAAATAAAGAGGAAGAGACAAATAGCAATGCAACAGGGATCTGGGATGGCCAGTTGTTCACGGGGAACAAAAAGCCTTGAGGAAGCCAAGATCTTGGTATTTATTGGTCACATTTACATTGAGGAATACGGTGAGGGGCTTATCAATGACTCAGAGGGTAGCAGTGACCTTAAGCTAATGAGGATCATGTTACAGCGGACGGTGGAGAAGGATGACACAGTTAATAAGAAGTTTGTCCTCTCCCCATGTGAAACTTTTTTATTATTATTAAAGTCTCAAAACACAAGGATGTCTTCAGTTGCCGTATCTTGCACTGGAGCATAACAGCATCACAGGACCACTGAATCCTTAGCTGTGACTGGAGGCACACGGAGTTACCTTTCCGCACACCGTAGCCTGCTTACGTGGCAAGACGCTGACCTCAGAGAAGCTCTCATCACAGTTTAATTACAGAATGATTCTTCCCAAAAACTTAAGCACAATGGCTCTTGACAATGTTTGTAATGAGTAATGTACAGGGTTTATTGTGAAGCATGGTCAAAGAAAGCTTCATTATTACACAGTGCCTTTGGTTTTTACAGGAAAAATACTAATTTATTATTATGATTTCAAAGTCTGAACAATAAAGTAAAATAATAGCTTTATTTATGATTTAGTGGCTCTCCTAAAATTTTTCATCTTTTCATTTAACAAGGGTTATCAGCTTCGTAGTTTCCACAGAGATATGTCTGTATAAGGCTGATCAAGATAATAAAATACTTCAGAGTATGAATTCTGGAACTATTTTCATCTGAATAAATTTTTCTCCATGGAATGGAATGTGTGGCTTTAGGCAAAGTTAATCTCAAAAATGGTAATTATAATAGTATCTATAGTATTAGTCCATTGTGTGTATCAAATGACATTTCCTGTATTAAGTTCTAAGCAACTTTTCTGGCACAAAGAAAACTTCAATAAAGACTAACAATAACTGGATGCAAGGAACCAGAAAAAAATCATGCAAATTTTTTTTAGAAGTTTAAGTGTTTTGATCATTCATTAAACAAAGGCAAATTTTTATTTTATGTACAGATGTGTTTGATCCATGAAAAATATTCATTCGTGTGTCAGAATACGTTTGTTTGTTTGCTTTGCTTTAAGTTGATGAAAGATTTCAGAGGCCAAGATTGCATTTCATGTGGTACCTTCAGCAAAAACTGATTGTCTCTTAGCAACCATGGCTGGTGCTATCTGTGAAAAGAAACATTTTATCTGTTCTGTGCTTGGATCTCCTTTCTCATTAGTGAAACAATAAGAATATAATTAAAGCCCTTGCCTGAGATTCAAAATAATATAAGAAATTAGAATGGCTGTAAATTGTCTTTGGATGGGATGTCATATTGTTAGTGAGCACATTGTCTATATTTTGGGGCAGACCCATCATGATCAGATATTTTTGCCTACCATCTATCATACAAATGGAAGAAGATTTGTCAAACTTGTTTCTGAGTTTAAACACTTTTTTAAAAAGAATGTGACTAATACTTTCTTAGAGAAGGCTTAAATTATAAAGCAAAACTTACTTTTCAGACTACTTGATCCCATAAAAAATAAAGATTGAGGGAATCATAAAATATAAGAATGCAATTTTCTGGGGCCAGAAACATTGCATGCCAAATAAATCAATAACATTGAATTGAAGGGCTTCTTTTTAATTCAGCGTGAAAACTCATTATGAGAAAGGCCAAATAATATTGCAAAAACAATATCAGTTCGGTTTTTCAATAAATAAAATTCATGTTCAACCCCTCTTGTTCTCTACTTATTATTTTCTGAAAAAGTTGATGAGGAAAAGAAGATGTAGATACTTTTTGTTCTTTGCATTTGAAAATTCTAGGCAGGCACTCATCAAGTAAACCTATATTTATTTTACTTCTAGTATGCATTAAAATATGCAAGGAGCCTGAGATTACAATAGAACCTAAAGGAAGCAACTACTACAGTAAGCTTTTGACTAAGTGCCAGCTGAGCACTCTGCCTTTTCTAAGTGCAGCTACTCTTTGAATTAAATTATTTCCACAGTAATTTAGCAGCATGAGCACTTAGCAAAAAATGTCCTCTAAAATAACTGTTATTATGTACATCTATAGAAATGGCGAGTCAAGATGAGACACGGCTTTACTAAGGCTTAAAGTATTGATTAAGGTTCAGAAGAATCAGAGAAGGAATAATGATTACACTCAAAGAACACAGTAAGGCTTATTTACCTTCCTGATTTGCTGTAGGCAATGCTAAAAACATCTTGGGCCCAGGGAATATTGTTAATTTCTAGAAACATTTTTAACAACAATATCTTCAAGCTTGGGAAAAATCCCAATGACAACCTTGCTGTTTTCTTCCATAAGCATTAGTCCAAAATGGAAAATGGAACCGAATTTTTACATATGTATGTCCTTTGTCCCCCTCTTTAAATACTTATTTAAAGCACACCTAAATTCCTTGATTTGTTTATGAAATATTATCATAGAAAATCACTCAGATTTCCTGAAGTACATAAATCATCTGATCCTCATAATTTGTCATCTTGGCTTTCAATAAGCTTATCGGTGACAAGGACTTTAATTGGAAAAACTTGTACAAAGCTAAAATTTTTCTTATAAATAAATATATATCAGTAATGGTCTATTAATCCAGATAGATTACAGATGACAGACATATGGCAATATGATTTAAAATATTATGAATTTTACCTTAATTTTCCAAAAATCTCCATTTCAATGTAAATATCATTTATCATATGCCAAGGCTCCCTGGTAAGTAATTTTTAACAATATTTTGTTTTCATCTATCTCTTAAATTCTATGTTTTTATTGAGTTTACATTCCAGAGGTGAGAAAAATAAATAAATGATAAATTCAATATGTAAAAATTGTAGTGATTGAGATAAAATAATGCTATAAAACATTTGAATGGGTTTGAGCTCTATAATAGTGGGAAAAAAACACTGATAAAATGATAGGTGGGTAAAAATTAGAAGAAATAGAGAAAATTAATGATATGGAAGGCTAAACAAATAAAAGCACCCTGAGATAGAAAGTGCTTAATATACCTGATACAGCAAGGAATCTTGTGAGGGCTACAGAAAAATGAGGGAAAAGATTCCATAAAATAAGTCCTTAGTCTGATATTTACAGCCAACCATAGTGTTATCATTTTTAATTAATACTTTATGGCAGACAAAGCAGTCTATTATAAATAGCCAATACCCAAGGATTCCATGAGCAGTTCATGTTAAAGATGTTTGCATTTTTCTTGACTACTATGTATTCTTTTTCTTTACCTGGGTGAATGATTTATATATCACCAAGTAAAATCATACTATTACTGATAAAGCTTATAATACTTCTCTAAGTTATGATCATTTTTTTCATAAACTCAACTTTTTACACACACAGGTGCACTTTTACATAAATGTGTTTACACTTTTTACCACCAATTCTAAAATTTTAAGCTGAAAAATAGAAATTTAGTTTTTTGTATCCTATAGTAACTGGAATGCCTTGTAATAAGTCAATTTTTAAAATAAATTTAGTCCTATTCATCTGCAAAATTGAAAGCTCAGTAAAATGAACAATTTCCTTTTTCCATTTGATAGCACACATTGAATGCATCCTAAACATCCCAGTAAAGATAGAAAAAAAGGTAGGAAAAAAATCAATCAGTCCTCAGTTATGAAAAGACCACATTCCTGGGTAGAAAAGTAACTAGTAAATGTGCAGGTACTATACCAAAACCTGGATACCTTCTCAGTGACGTTCATGACGCTTGTACATGTTACAGTGAATAGACTTAATTATTTCCTAGAACGAGATTAGATGTACAAAGATTTCTGTAGAACAGCAGTCTATACGAGAGAACAGGGAGGCAGCAGGGAAGATAAGAGGCAGTCAGACCGTGATAGGAGTGTGAATAAGGGAAGAGAGAGAGGGCAGTGGGGATGAACATTGTGGAGCTGCTGCACAGTATGAGGAAGATCCAGCAAAGCACAGGAGTGACAGAGGCCAAGTCAGAGTCACAGGAGGCCCGTATGTTCCAGGATGGATCTGTCTCAATCCTTTACTCTTAGTCACAGACTAGACCCAGTCCAGAGGAGTGTGGAGATGTGGGCTCTTAGGCTCAGTGCGACTTATAAAGGGATGCTGGTGGGGTTACAGTGTCCTTGTTGCCACCCATGGGAGAGGGCCATGCCCACTTGGGACTCAGCCTGAATCAAGACAGAATTCCACAGAGCAAACTGCACTTGAGTTGACTCATGGATCTTAGGACTTGGTCCAATGAGGAAATGAAAAAGAAATAGCCTGTGATGGCACAGACATAAATAAACTGCATGACAAGTTAGGAAATAATGTAGAGCTGGTGACTTGAGCATAGAGGATGGAGGACACATGATGAGTGAGCAAACTGAGAATGGAAACATGGCACTTACAGGGCAGATCAGAAAGTCCCACAAAGCCATTGGTTTAATCGTGAAGGAGAATCGTCAGAGAAGGGACTTTTTTTTTTAATCATGTTAACTGCGGGTTCTTAATGGTATTAAACCACAGATAATAATCCTGCTACCATTTACAATTTCAATGTAAACCAGATTTCAACATAGAGTGAAAATATATTTTCAAGGAGTCCAATTGATCCTTTGTATTATTTGCTCTTTAGTTTTGCATGAATTTTAAATGATTTTAAACGGATTTGTATCCAATGCCTGTTGAAATTTAGACTTCACAATTTGAAGCTTCTAAAAGGAGTGGGAGTTTATGTTGAAGTTCTCTTGTACTACAGGCCATTTTGATAAAAACTAATTTAACAAAATCTCTAAAGAGCTATGGAGAGGCATAAAGAAGCTAAGGAGCTTGCTCAAGGGACTCGTCTAAGAGAGAGATTATGCTGGTGCAGTGTGAACCCACTGTGTGCCCTTTGCCATCACTCTAAAGGACATTGAGAATATTCGATATTTACCATCTATAAACACAACAGGACACTCTTGTACTTCCCCATAGTCAGGATTTCCCACCAAAAAAAAGAATTTCCTGTACCACTTTCCATTGTATGATTGTAGGAGTGGCTCTAGAATGTTATTGAAGAATTATTTCTGATTGCTAATAATTTAAGAGAGCAGTCATCAAACATTTGGCACAGTCAGTTTTGTGACAGATAATTTTTCATGGACTGGGTGTGCAGCAGGGTGGCTGCTTCATTGTTATTCACAGGAGCAAGTGCATAGATCTGTGCACATGCGCACATTAAGGTACTAGCTACTCTTGGGAGACCCTACTGCTTTTACTAATCTGACAGGAAGAGGAGCTCAGGCAGGAATGGGAAGGTTGAGGAGAGGCTGTAAATACACAGAGGCTTCCTTAGCTCCTGGCTAACTTGCTGTTGTACAGTAGGACTCCTAACAGGCCAAAGACTGGAACCAGGATTATTTAAATTATTCTACAAAATTCAAAATCTAACAAGTCCATCCTTTTGCAGGGAGACATTAAAATTATTGTTGAAATTTTGGGGACCGCTAAATTAAGAAACAAGTGACTACACATACAAACCAAACAATCTAATCTATTCTTTCTAATGCAGTGTTTACCTAAATAAAGAGGGTTGCTCCATCCATAAGACACATGACTAGCCTCATGATATTAATAACTAATAATGAAACAAACCAATCAGTGAGAAACATATAGCCTCCTTTTGAATAAACTAAAGACAAAATGCTTTTTACTAACTGTAAACATACCTATGAGTGGTCTTACACTTGAGCCAGACGTAGAATAACTGTTATACCTTCCATTTACTTTGAGAGTTTGAAGGGAAGTCATTTTGAACTGGAAGAAGAAAGAGATTTTAAACCTTTCACAGGCCATGGACATTTACTAGTGTCTGGAACATGTTTTGACTGTCACATTAAAGGGCTTATCACTTAATTTATTTAGTAGAGGTCAACTATTATGCTAAACTTTTGACCTTGCCATGAGAGAATTTCTACCCTCTAAGTAAAGAATATATAACCAAAAATATATTAATTCCCAAATTGAAAAATGAGGTTGTACACTATCCAATTGATATGATCCTTGATTCCTACCGTCAAGGGCTGGTCTAAGAAATAAACATAAATCAGCCCAGGTTAGTATATCAAAGACACAGTAAATAAAGTCTTCTGGATGGGAGAAGATTCTGCCCTCATCCACACCATATACAGGTATTTTCAGTTGATATGTGTATCTATGAGTGCTGAGATGTTGCTTTTAGCTTCAGAGACAAAAGATAGGTCCAGTGTGGGGAATATTGCTATGTATTCCTGAGGAGAAGTTGGCTACAAATGATGCACAAACTAGGTCAGTTTAAGTATCCTACTTATTTCAAGCAGTTAGTGTATCCTATTTTATTAAATATACATACACATCTTTAAATTATACTCACCATCCTCACATTACATAGAAGGAGAAAGATGAAGAAAGATTCATTAGCTCTTCTAAGTTATAGTTCATACACAAACTAGCTTAATTATATGTCCTCCAAGACCATGATTTTGGTGGTTTACCCCTTGAGACTAATATTGCAGTTTCCTCTTGTTTTTAATGTTTTTCCCTGTACATGTCTATTTCAGTTAAACCATATCTTTCTATGACTGTCCTGTTATATGCTGGACAAGGAATCTAATCACCTTTAACCTGGTTCTCATCTTCACTGAGATTTTTACCCATTTGTGTTTACTAAGACCACCTTAGTAGGGTAATGGTTGGCTTCCTCTATCGGTTACACTACTTGACTCAGCTTTGCTACAGTTTTTTTTTTTTTCTTTTCTTGTCTGCTCTATCAACTAAGGCTCTCTAGTAGAATGTGGAAGAGGAGGTTCACAGGGTCAGAGGCAGGGTAATCCACAACGGTTGCTTACAGTGCTGGAGAGCCAGCAAACTCAGTCTGGAAGGCAAAGAAAAAGAGGCCTAAAGATCGAGGACCATCCGTGACAGAAGGCCCGGATGCTCCCTGGTGAGTCACTGGTGTGATTCAAGGTTGAAAGGCTTAAAAGATAGAGGGCGATGTCCACAGATGATGACCATACCAAAAGACTCCCCTGGTTGAGCAGAATGGAGATTTTCAGACACTAGTCTACTTCTTTCTTCTTCCCCTCTCATTCCATCCGAGCTGTTTACCTCCTGGATGGTGCCAGTCACAATCACGGCAGTTCGTCCCTCAGTTTTGTAGTCTGTGTGCCATCTATCCTTCAAAACACCTGTTGGTTGCACCCACAAGTGAGCCTTAGTAATCTGCTAAGTCAAGTTGACAATAAAGATTAATGGTTGGAGAACTAGAAGGCAAAGCAGTGATAACAAAGACAGCCAATAATCTTTAGTCTCTTATGAATTCAGAGACATCTATAACAAGAATACAGGAACAGCACGGGGATAATGGGGAGAGCTTGATCCAAAGAAATCTTGGATTCAAGGGCAAAGTAGGCTTCTTATAACTTAACTCATAAAGTTATCTTAGGCAAAGGAATAAGATACCTTAAGCTTTACACAATTGTACTTTTCTCTGTTGCTTCTTGTATGGAGGATAGGAAAAAAGAAATATTATGCTCCTAAAGGAAAACCAGTTCACAAAGGAGATTGAAAACAAGGAGAGAATTTGACAATTAGACACTTTTATCAGCCTTTTTCCTAACTCCACCAACTAGATAAGTTACTACTTCTGTGCTAAGGATAATTAGGGGTAGAAGAAAGATCCACAAGTGCTTTTTATTATTTCATTTTCTTGGCAGAAGTATGACAGTTGAGGAGTGGGCTAGTAAGTTTCTCTTCATAAGGTACACGATACATATTTACTAAATCAATGACTTGAGAACTTCCATACCTATATCTAATGACTTAGCACTTTTTGTGTAGTAACTTCTATCTCCTATTGGGTCATAATTTTCAGTGATTTCCTAAAGAAATATAGAAGAAAGTTAAATACTTTCATTTAAAAATATCCTTTACCTAGAACTTTGTAAAGCAAATCCATTGTAGACACAGTTTTCTTCTTTATTTTATTGTTACTGACTAATATAGTGTGTTTATTCACAAATCATTGAATCATGAAATAGAAATTATTGGAAGTGCTGCAGAAATGCCAATCATTAGGTGTTAGAATCAGTAATTTATGAATACTTATTTGAACTCTATTCTACTTATTGCATAATTATGTCATTGTTTGCTATTTATAATTCAGTCTCATTTGCTGGATTGTGGGTTCCTTAAGTGAAGAAACTGGGTACTAATTAATCACGGCATTCCCAGAATGTCTAATTCTTCCTAGCATAGATACAGCATAAATTACTACTGCTCAATACATGGTGAATAAACATGCCTTTCTTTTTAGATGAAGAAAATAATTTATCTCCTATAAGAAAACTGGCAATTTCTTGCTTATTTATTCATTGACTCATTTATTTTTGTTTTACTGGAGAGCAAACCCAGAGACACTCTACTCCTGAACTACATACTCAGCTCTTTTTTTAAAAAAATCACTTTGTAACAGACTCTCAATAAATTGTCCAGATTGAGCTAGAATTTCTAATCCTCATACCTCAGGCTTCCATGTAGCTAGAACTATCGCTGTGTACCACTGTGCAGGCCTGGGTATTTGTGGATAAGAATAGCAAATACTGTGTGAGAAGGACAAAATAATTGTCACCAAATGTGGGTTAAGTTTTGACTTTATTTAAGTCAGAGGCACTTGAGAAAAAAGTTTTGAAATGTCTTGAGAAACGCTTTAAAAGAAAGAGAATAACACTATAATAAAAGTATTGCAGCTAAGTGCTATATACCTACACATATTCAAGAAAGTTCTACAACCATAAATGTCAACATAGACCCTTGTGCTTGACAACTGTCAAGCAAAGTCATTCTTCTAAGTCACTCCAAGCATATAATGAAATACTTTTGATTCAACACATCTTGATTGAAGGCTTGCTTTGAAGCAGTGCTTGGCATTGAACGTACACCAAGTTAGGTTTTCAGCACGTACTGTTTATTGATGATAGCGAACATGCACACATACAGAAAGTTACTGAGGCTTCAGAGACATAAACGCAAAAGACAGTATCCTGACTCTTAATAACAGAAACACTCTCCTGCTGGATCTACTTTTTAAATCAGTATTTAATCGTAAACTTGGGAAAACATTAAGTAGCCCAGGACTCACTAAATCCTACTAATCTCACATAAATGTTGTCTATGAAATATATATGATAGCCATTTTATAAACCTTAAATTATTATAATACCTACCCTAATGAGATAACAGAAGAGATAATTTTCTTGATTTTCTCCTGGACTTACTCGATTCATTATAACTGAAATTGGTGAAATCAATCCTTATTACTCTTTCTTAATTCTTCTGTCAGTTCTGAGCAGACAAAAGAAAATTGCAGTCTCTATCCAACCAGAGTATGTGAGGAAGGCTGAATCTTTCTCCCCTCACACAAGGAAAAGAATAAATCATAGTTCTAGATGGAGCTTACCAATTTTAGCATGCTGTAAGCATCCGGGCTTTCTCTACATCTTATTCCCTCACCAAGAAATAGACTGCTTACATATGACTATCTTTCTCTTTCAAATTCTTTACCTTACATTCAATGATATGCTAAGAGAGGCCTGTGCTAAAATGACTTAACTGGAAAAAGCTCCACTTGAAGAAACTGAGGCCTAGCCTCACAATTCAATGACTAGCTGAAGCCCTTCCTAACAAGACTTTCATGAAAGCCATGTAGAATTGGTTGATAAAGCACTTCTCATGTAACAAAATCTGCCTAAGTCAGAAATTTTATCCCTTTGGACATTGTTCCCTGTAAAATAGCTTGTCTCTAAGCAAGCCAGCTGTAGTGAAACTTTTCTTTTAAACAAAACCATACAGTCATGATGTGTGCTCCCAACCACACAGTTTATATTACTGAGAACGTACTCAAATTATGGTAGTATCTAAAGAAACTTTTAATTTAAAAAATGGAGACTGAATTAACAGAGAGAAAGATAAATAAAAGTAGACATGCTGGTACAAATTATATTTTTTACTCTGACTGCCAACAATGAAGAGTTAGACTTGTTATTCAGCCTTTGCAGACACACCACTTGAATTAAGCGAATTCCAGAACTAGCTAATGCTAGTTCCGCAGCATTAGTCAGACCTCCAAGCTTAAAATTCTGCATTGTTTAATATTTTCCATTGCTGTAAAGGTAAACAGGGTCATTAATCCAAAATCTTGGCAGCAGCAATATTAGGTTGTGAGAGAGTCGATCACCAGACTTCGGTAAATACACAAGTGCGTAGCAAATTTTGACATACAGTGTTTTGAAGAGTAGATAAATAATGTTCTTGAAACATATTGGACTCGATGTTTATTCTGTAAATCGCCATAACTGTTTAACTAAGAAGCTTAGAATGATGATAAAATATTTTTGAAATAGTCCAAAATGACTTCACATGTAATTCAAATTTACTTTCCAGCAATCATCAGAATCAAATCATCCTCTCCAGTAAAACAGTGTTTTCTCCAGCAAAGAAATAGAGTAGTGTTATAGAGTCATTTTTTAAAAGAACATATTTGAGAGGAAACCAAATACTTAAGTCAAAGAATAAAATTTTGGTGCATTCTTGTAAGTTTAAAAACTATGCCTTAATAATAGCAGTTTCCAGTAGTTCCTCATATGTTTTCATGCAGCAAAACCTTAATTTAAAATCTAATTATATTATAATTGCATATTCTTTTAAAGACTTCTGAAGGCTCACCTAAGAAGAAAAAGAAAGTAATGATATATATTTCCATTTGATGACTTTTCTACAAACATTTTATGTAGATACAGACATTATATTTGGAAAAACATTATATTTGGAATTTACATAAAATATAGTGTTGACCAATAAAAAAATTTTCATCTCTACAGCTCATTTTTTTTCTTGTAGATATTTATCCAGCATCACTATTAGAACAAGGCACTGGCTGAGCTATCTGTTGACTACAGAAAGACAAAGTTTGATTTTCAGGGTACACTATTTAATGAGTTAGGCTGTTTGGTTTTATAAACAATGAAAGAAAATAATTTCCAGCCACATTAATAACTGAAATGCTTGAAAAACTTGGACTCTCCCTAGTGGAATCTTACATGCCTGCTTTCCTTCGAATGAAACAAAATTAGCACATAAAGGTTCAAATTTCAAAATATGAAAGAACACTTTATAAAAGAAATCTTTCTTTTGTTGATAAATACAGGTGAAAAGTTGCTTAAAATATGTAGGAGAAATTCTGGATTCATTCTGAATCCAGTAAAATTTCTGTAATTTTTCATATAACTTACATTATATTTTCCAGATTTTTGGATAGTGAATTTTGGAGAACTCTGATAAATATTTACTCAGCATAGGAGATTCCAGGAAATAGAGTCTGATGTAGATATTACACTAGATTCACTATGTTCTTTCAGGTACAACATGCATCTGGAGAAGCTATCATTATGTACTCTAATCCATGCTTCCCAGTTAACTAAAAATAGGCTAAACATTGAGAACTGAGGGAAAAAAACAGACAGAAAACAATCGTGAAGAGCCCCTTGGCTCTATTTCGCATTGGCTGGATTCTGGATGTTCCACGTTAAGACAGAAACAAAGTAAGAGGTTCAGACTGTGAGTCCACATGCAAGATTGTACCTCTGCAGCTTCTAAGATCTCTTGCACTGTAAGCCTGATTTGCATTTATTTATCCTTGATGGGACTGTCAAATCCAAATACTATTTTTCCAAACATACTCTATAGGCATTTCAAATGGAAGGGTTAGCTCCCAGTAAAAATTTGCCTTTATTAAAATTTAGTGGAGAGAAATAATTATAAAGGGAAAAAAATCAAATAGGAGATATTACTCAAGACCTTCGTTTCTTTAGCACTGCATAACAGAATATCTAAGACAGTAATGTATAAAAGACAAAGATTGATTTTCTCATAGTTCTGAAGGCTAAGAATTCAAGGATAAAAGCAGTAACATGTTCATTTGTCTGTTAAAGGCTGCTCTCCACTTCTAAAATGGTCGCTTGTGAGTAAGAGTAGAACACTGAACGCAGACATGGTTGAAGGCAGACTTGCAGGTGCCCCTAACTCCACTCTGTGTGCACCTTTCATAAGAGGGAGCCACCCACTGGCCAAATCACTTCTTTTTTTTTTTTTTTATTTGAAAGAGAATAAAACAAAAGCGGGCAGTACAGAGCAGATCAGAACAGGACAACATAAGCAACACAGTACTTTACATTAAGCCAACTGGACATCAACAGTATCTAACACCATATGTCTTACTCTGCTATAGTTGAGCATAGTTTCAAATACAATAATATCAAACATAACACAATAGTATAAAGCCATGCATAGAGTGAAAGAATTACAAGGCTTTCTGAACCGAATAACAGAAAATGATCAATGGGTACTATAATATCTCATTTTTTATAAAAAAGAAAAAAATTTGTTTGAACTATTACACATATTCAAATTCCAATAAGACACAATGTGGTAGATAGAACCAATGGTAGTAGAACAAAAAAAAGCATGGCAGGACTTCTAAGAAGGATAATATTAAATCAGCAATAGCTGTCATAATGTTTTCTTCAAAACAGCTGTTCATATCATCACGTATGATATAGTCAAACCAAACAGGATAACACCATTCCAACTGATGATTTAAAACTTTGAAAGACTTCGAAGCTATGAGATGGGGCCTCATGCTTACCATAAAGTCTTATATACTCTTAT
>PVJX010009330.1:0-61450 GCA_004027295.1 Dolichotis patagonum | reverse complement strand
TATTGTAATTGAAACTATGCTCAACTATAGCAGAGTTAGAGATATGGTGTTAGATAATGTTGATGTCCAGTTGACTTAATGTAAAGTACTGTGTTGCCTATGTTGTCCTCTTCTGATCTGCTCTGTACTACCCCCTTTTGTTTTATTCTCTTTTAAATAAAAAAAAAAAAAAATGGGTGGGGCATGGTAAGTTGCAAAAGCAGAGAAAACTGCTAAGTTTCAAAACCAATCCACTTAATTGTGTTTGGCAGCATACCTTAGATGCAAAAAAATGATCACAAAAAGGCATTCTTTTGTGCTAAAATTCCAAATTTAAATAACAAATCAGCAACAATGTCACAATTGCACAATTTTTACAATAAATTCCTAGCTTAAAATCATACATATAATGCATGTATATACATGGCTGTTAAATATAGTACTTATGCATAAAAACAAGGTAAGACATCAGGACATACTACACTTCAAAGAGTCAAAAGTTTAGAAACTTTGCCAAATCAAATGAAAAAGACATCATTATTCATATTGAGGCTAATTTCTAAGCATGTAATTCATTTTTGACAAACCTATTGCTCCAACAGAAACTTCATCGAGTTTTTGCTCTCCAGCTGCTCCAGGTCTAAAGAATTCTACACCTCCTTTACAGTAATTAAGTAAAGACTGGGGGAAAGGACTCAGCAAAGGAAGGGACCCTTTCATTCGAATCTGAAAGGAAAGAATACAGAATATATTATCATCAGTATAAATAATTTCTAAAGAAAACTATAAAAGAGCAAGGCAGTTGAGATAACCGTACAGAATGAAACCATTGCACAGTTCCTCTACTATGCTAGAAACATTGCCCTGAAATCAGCCATACTTTCAGAAAGTTAGCTCCCAGATCCAACTCAAGAAATTCACTACACTGTATATCTAAAGAGATAAAGGTTCTAACTCGTATTTCTACTCTTGTCACTCGATTTTACCTGTATAAAAAGAATTCAATGTTCTTCATCTATGGTTTTCTCCAAGTCATGACAAAGAAAATAAAGTAATGTAAGTACCTAAATCTTTTCCAAAATAGACTATGCACAGGCTAAAAACAAACACAAAAATTGATCTACATATATAACTTTTTTTTTTTTTTTGAGACAGGATCTCACTCTGCAGTTCAGGCTGGCCTTGGGCTCACTTTGTAGCGTAGGCTGGTCTCGAACTTGCAACAATCGTCCTACCTCAGCCTCTGAGTGCTGGGATTACAGAAGTGCACCACCACACCGGCAATCTACATATATAACTTTAAAAAAAAAAACACTCCTCTATAAATAACAGACATACAAAATCATCATTCGGCAACTCCTAAAAAAATAAATATTTGGTGAGTTGATGCAGTACTGGACAGAGGGTATGACAACCGAAACTCCCTGATCAATCTCACCATCCCTGAAAGTGAAATGAACAGACATGGCTGCCACATATGGGATGCAACAAGACACAGAGAAAATGTCTGAGAGAGACTGAGCCCGAATGTAATCAAATCTCTCTACCTTGATGAGTACAGATCAGTTTCCAGTTTACAAGAAAATAAAAAGAAGTTAAATGATACTACATGAAGAAATGATCAAACATAGCTAGAATATGGTATAGAACAAATTAGCTGCCTAACAAATCAAGAATTAAAATAAAAAAGTTGTTATAGATGAAAGAAAAGGGATCTATAAAACATACACCTGGGAAGGAAGGATTAGCAGCAGGCTTACAATCTACTTTCCCCTCTACTAGTCACTTCCGGAAAGATGTGCTCTAATCTCATTCCTTTGTAAGCATGCAAGACAGTATTCTTGTCGAACACATTTATGGCACTATCAGATGGCACTAGAAAGTAAGGCCAGCAGGGAATGGCAGGGGGTTGGGGGTGAGAGGCTTGGTCCTATAGCCATATAACTGAACCCGGCCAAAAACCTGAATGAAGCTGGAAATGGATACAGCTGAAAATGGATGTTTCTCTAGGGCCACTTAGGGAAATGCAGGCTGCTGTTATCCTGATTTGCCTTGCAAGACTCAGCCAGACCCAGCTGAACAAACAGATTTCTGATGCAGAGATGGTGAGACAATAAATAGGTATTATACTTTTTTAGTTTGTTTGTTGGGGGACAGGGTCTTGCTGTGCAGTTGATTGGCCTTGAACTCATTATGTAGCCCTGGCTGGCCTGGAACTTGCAATTCAGCCTCTTGATTACTAAGATTACAGGTGTGCACAACTATGCCTAGCAGGTGTTGTTTTAAGAATAAACAGGTCAGGCCAGGGATTTAGCTCAGCAGCCTAAGCGTCTGCCTGTCAAAAGATCCGATTCCCAGTACCAAAAGAAAAAAAAAAAAAGAATAAACAGGTGCTATTTTAAACTGCTAAATTTGTGGCAGTTAGCACAGAAGACTCATACTGTGCAAAATTTTTATTTTAGTATTTCTTATTAGGACAAAATTCAAACACCATAAAGTCTGACTCTTAAAAATGTAAAATTCAACGGGCTGGGGATTTAGCTCAGCAGCATTAAGCGCCTGCCTGTCAAGCACAAGGTTGTGAGTTTGACCCCTGGTACAAAAAAAAAAAAAGCAGCAGCCAAAAAACTGTAAAATTCACTGGGTTTGGCTGCACATGCCTTTAATTCCAGCACTTTGGGAGCCTTAGGCACAAGTTTGTGCCTCATTTAGGCAACTCAGCAACTTAGGGAGATCCTTTCTTAAAAAACTGAGAAAGGGTTAGGGATATAGCCTAGTGTGAAGGCTCTGGTTTCAAATCTCAGTATTACAAAATAAATAATGAATAAATGTACAATTGAGTGGTTTTGGTATACTTAGTCAATCATTACCACTGTATAAAGCTGTAACATTTTTACTACTCTAACAGGAAAACCATGAATAGTCACTGTTCATTTCCTCTCTCTCCAGACATTGGCAGCCACTAATCTACTTTTGGTCTTCATTGTGATGATAAAGATATAGAATAATTATAGGAACTGCATGTAAATTTCACAAACTAACTGTCTCTCAACAATAGGCTAATTTTCAAAAATACCAGGTAAGACAGGACTTGCAGTTGGATAAGGATATACTGAATGTTCCGTTCAGATGGAGTGCAAGAATGTAGTTACAGCTAGTGGAAAGACTATGTGAAAGAGGACAGCTCCAGAACCAAACTGAACTGCCTGCAGACAATAGCAAGAGGGACAGCAAACTAGTGGCAACTCCTGACAGGAAACAGCCAAGCCAAGAACTTTTCATTCCCTGAACCTAGCAAAGTCCCCATACAACACAGATTACATCTCAGGAAGAAGCGAGAGAAGAGTCTGGAACTGAGTTTAATCTTCAATGATTGTGAGGGAAGAAAATAAGTGTAATTCCCAGGAACTAACTAAATAGATTAGTGTCTACAGTCAGACAGGATGGGACCAACCTACAGACTCAGCTCAAAGTCCTTATCAGTAAAAATAACTCATACTCTCTAAGTTGCTTATGGTAAATTAGCATGAAATTCATGGGTTCAAAGGGTAGAACTCTTTGAAAGTGTTACTAAAGTATAAATACTGGTGTACTTCAGTTACTTAACATAGCACATAAATGACCCAGACATCTACATACCTTCTGCATGACTTTTCTTGCCCACCTCAGCTGTAAGATGTACCACTGTGCTACAGGAAAAGAACACCGAGCTGCCCGGAAAAGCAAGAGAATACGCTGAAGGATTCCAGACACCTTTTGACGATTCTCTTTTTCAGCTTTTAAAAGGAGATCATCATCATCTTCCTGAGAACAATAAGGTATTAAATTTCAGTGACAACAAGGAAATTTGAAATATTACAATGAAAATAAAGATAGGAAAATGATTATCAGTGCTTCTCAAACTAGAATGTTCCTAGAGACAGCAAATCTTGAGGCACAGACTCTGAGATTTACCTCTGGTATTAAAGTTATCTCTGGTGTTGAAGAAATAATTTTCTCCCCTCACACAGTGCACAGGGCTTAGTGAACCACAGTTTCAGGTTGTCCCCCAGCCCAGGGTAAGCTCACTATTCTGGACTCCTAGGAGACTGTTGCAGGAAAGCTCATTTTCAGGAAAAACTCTCTCTTTTCCCCTGCCTGGACTGGAGTATCTTTCCCCCTCATTTCAGTGTTTCCTCCTTTTGGAGCCCTCCTCATCAATACTATGACATGGCTTTGCTCATACTTTTATTAGAGCATTTACCATTTTACCTTGTATCTATTTCCCACAGTAATGAGAACTCAAAGAACATGTCATTGGTCTTTGCATTATCATACAGCACAAAATATGGTCCAGTGGGTAGTAGAACACATTATGTGTTTGTTGAATAAATGCTATTCAAACCAGTGAAGATTATTTTTGCAAAGAATGAGAGAATACGTTATAAATATTTGCTTTTCTAGCATCCTTATTGTTTCCCCTTATTAACAGTTCTCATCTTGGCTATCGGCCACTCTCCTGCATAGCCCATATGACTCAGAAAGCCGATCCATACCCCAGCTTCAGCAAGGGTTTTCATTGAGTGCCAAGCAGCACTCTGCATCAGCCCTAGCCAGGTGCTCCCTAAAGGGCTTTCATGTGACTTAAGCCTGTTACAGTGAATCTCAGTATTCCTGTATGGGATGCAGGGAGAGAAGTAATTCTCATATTTTTCTTTCTCTCCATCCCTCTCCTGGTGGACATGAAGGAGGTACCCTTAGAAGCTGCTGGCAGTGTCCTCTTCACATAAAGGTGCTGACACTTTAGAGAGAACACACTGGTGACAAACAAAAAGCCCATTTTCGCTACATAACTGAGTCAGAAGCCAGTGGACTTTTCAACTATATGAGCCAGTAAGGCTTTCATTATTTAAGCCACTGTGACCAAGTTTTCTATCATTTGCAACATGAGGGGTTCTAATTGATAGAGTGACAATTAGAAGAGAATCTACCCCTGGGGATTACTATAATAAAAATAAGTACAATAGTAACCACTCAAATTGAGATCACCATAAGATACCAAAAAGTACCTTACATGCTGTTTCTACTTTCTAAACCAATATACTGAAGACGCAAATGTGAGGAGAAAGATGAATTACTTAAAAGTACCATAAACTATTCACTCCTTTTGTTTGTAATTAATCTGTAATATCGATGAGTGACTTTTGGGGGGGTACCAGGGATCGAACTCACAACCTTGCTCTTGCTAAATTCCCAGCCCATGTGACATATTTTTAATTTAGTGAAACATAACTGTTAACAACTGAAGTACAGAAAAAACTAGATACAGACAGCAGTAATACTGAAACTAAAAGTAGTAAAGAAACAATTATAACCACTTTAAAACAATACATATTTCAAAAATCTAAATACAAGTGTAGTAGCAATTCAAATATTAAAATCAGCCAACTGTAAGATTCACAGACTTTCAGGTTTAGGGTGGTTTATTTTGTCTGCAATATTGGAGATTTAATCCAGGGGGATTTTACAATGAGTTCCATTCCTACCCTTTTTTAAAATTTTATTTTATAGACACAGAGTGGATAAATCGCCCAGACTGGCCTGAACTAGAAATTGTCCTCCTCAGCCTAGATTAACAGTTTTTAATAATGGTAGAGGAAAAGCTCCTGAGAGAAATATAGCATCAGTATTTGTAAGTTAGAACTATCAACTGAAGAATGCACAAGACAAAAATGTAAAATAGAAAAACCAAAATAAATAAAAGTCCTTCAAGATAGGCAAAGGCAAGAGCAAAAGCAAAAAAAAAAAAAAAAAAAAAAAAAAAAAAAGAAAAAATAAAAAGGAAAAGGCAAACAGGTGACTCAAAGTCAAGCAATGGATGGTTTCTACTTCTCTCACTGATTATATCAATTGTTACCCTAAAAAAACCTCTAATTTTATTTATTTTTTAAAATTTTTTTTATTTTTAAAGAAGATAAAATTAAACATAGCAAAACAGAACAAAACAGATCATAAGATAACAATGTAAGAGACACAGATTTCAAAGCAAGACAACCGGAGATCTTCACTGTCTATCATACTGTCTCTTGTTTTCTTCCAAATAGTTGTCCATATCTTCACATACAATGAACTCATACAAAACAAAATAGTACAGAACAGGATGATGAAGGCATTTTAGGTCTTCAAGATCAGACAATAAGAAGTCAACAATGGCTGCCATAATGTCTCTCACTCTCTTCAAAATAGCTGTCCATACCTTCATGTATGTTGAAATTAAACAAAACAAAAACAGACTAAAATCACTCTGAACAAAGAATAATGGTATTGCTGGATTTCACATCATGATGCTACGCAATCAGCACTGGGTATCTTAGTGTCTCTTTTTCTTCAAAGTAGCTGTTCATTTTATTGTGCATTACATTATCGATTCTCATAAACTTTTCAGAAGTTCTACGCATGAATGAATCTCTACATGTATACCCATCCTTTGTGTATTAGAGGGAAAAACACAACAAATCAAGACAAAACAAAACACATTCCTAGAAAAACACAAAACAAAAGACATATAAACAACAATAGGAAAGAGCCCAGAACACTGATAGTATAGGCCTTCTAAACAAGGTGATATGAGCATAACTAGGGTTGTTATTTTACATAATTATCTTCAAAAGTTGCTCAGATCACTATACATTAATATGCACAATTGTTCCAATTGCTCAATGTGCTCAATGTGCAATTGAGTGTTAACTATTTTGTTCCAAAAACTTATAGAGTTTGTAGCACAATCATCTTAGCTATCCTAAGTATGTTTATGTACTTTTAGACATTTTTTCTTTTCCCTTCCTTTTTCTTTTTCCTCATCTTCCCTGAGATATTATTTTTTCCCCTTTAAGCAGATTCTTATCCTCTCACTGTATTTATTGAGTTTTTTTGTATCTTATGTACTCTTACCATTTCTTATACTAGGGAGAGGATACGTATTTACACATGTGAGTTCGACGACCAACACTTATTCATGATAAAAACCTTACAGAAAATTGAAATAGATGGTCTTTACCTCAATATGATAAAAGTCACCTATCACAACCCAACAGCCAGCATCATATTAAATGACCAAAAACTGAAAGCCTTTACCCTAAAATCAGGAACAAGACAAGGATGTCCACTGTCACCACTCATATTCAACATAGTGCTGGAAATTCTAGCCAGAGCAATTAGACAAAAGAGAGAAATAAAAGGAGTGAGGATAAGAAAAGAAGAAGTTAAATTATCATTATTTGCAGATAACATGATACTCTACATAGAAGACTGCTAAAATTCCTTTGAAAGACTCTTGGGTATAATAAATACATTCAGTAAGGTAGCTGGATACAAAGTCAACCCTCAAAAATCAATAGCATTCCTATACACTAACAGCAAAACCACTGAGAGAGAAATAAGAGAAGCCACACCCTTTACAATAGCATCCAACAAAATGAAATACTTAAGAATTAATCTAACAAAAGAAGCAAAAGATCTATTCAGGGAAAATTATAATACCCTGAAAAAAAGAAATCGAAGAGGACCTCAGAAAATGGAAAGACATCCCTTGTTCATGGATAGGAAAAACAAACACTGTGAAAATGGCCATTCTCCCAAAATTGTTATAAAGATTTAATGCAATCCCAATCAAAGTACTACTAGCATACCTCACAGATCTAGAGAAATCACTCTTAAAATTCATCTGGAACCAGAAGAGACCTAGAATAGTAAAGGCAATTCTAAGCAACAAAGGCAAGGCAGGAGGCATCACAATCCCTGATTTGAAGTTATACTACAAAGCTACTATAATAAAAACAGACCTGAAGATCAATGGAATAGATTTGAAGATACAACTACAACTACAAACATACTCAGCCACCTTATCTTTGATGAAGGGGCCAAACACGTTCACTGGAAGAACAATAGTCTCTTCAATAAATGGTGCTGGAAAAATTGGCTCTCCATATGCCAAAAACTAAAACTATACCCCATGCCTATCACCATGTACTAAACTAAAGTCTAAACGGATAACAGACCTAAATATTAAAACAGAAACACTGAATTTGTTAGAAGACAAAGTAGGTAGAAATCTTGAAGATACAGGGGTAAGTAGAGAATTCATGAACAAGAATCAAATTGCACAGGAAATACTTCACAGAATCAATAACTGGGATTGCGTCCTATTAAAGAGTTTTTGCATGTCGAAAGAAATCTCTAGCATAACCAAAAGAAAACCCACAAACTGGGAAAAAAATTTAGTGAACGATCCCTCAGACAAAGGACTTCTGTCTAGAACATATAAAGGAATTAAAAAAAATCAGATCCCTGAAATTCAAAGACCCAATCCCAAAATGGGCATCTGAGATGAATATACAGTTCTCATATGAAGAAATACAAATGGCAAATGAATATATGGAAAAATGTTCAACATCACTGGTCATTAGAGAAATGCAAATTAAAAAAACTCTGAGGTTTCATCTCACCCCAGAAAGAGTGGCCAGGATAAAGAAAACTACCAACAACAAGTGCTGGAGAGGCTGTGGGGAAAAAGGAACTCTTCTGCACTGTTGGTGAGAGTGTAGACTGGTGCAACCACTGTAGAGGTCAGTCTGGAGGTTCCTCAAAAAGTTGGGATTGGAGGTCCCATTTGACCCAGCTATCCCACATCTGGGCATATTTCCAGAAGAACTGAAAACATCATACCACAGTGATATATGTGCATCCATATTTATAGCAGCACAATTTATAATAGCCAGATCTTGGAAACAACCTAAATGCCCATCAACTGAGGAATGGATAAAAAAGATGTGGTATTTTTATACAATAGAGTACTACTCTGCTATAAAGAACGATCACATTGAGATATTTATAAGTAAATCGATGCAACTCAAGACCATACTCATGAAAACTCTAATTTTAAAAAGCCAATGTTGAAAAATTCTCACAATTTTCATTTATTATTTCAGTAATTTTAAGATTTATTAAATACTTATGTGTCCCAGGTCCTGAGCTAAAAGTATTTACAGAAATCTCATTTAACACTCAGAACAATGCTATTATCACCTGCATTTTATAGATAAAAAAAATTTTAACAAGGGCCAGGGAGACAGCTCAGTGGCACAGTGCCCACCTGTCAAGCACAAGGTTGTAAGTCTGATCCTTGTAACACAAAACAGAACAAAACAAACAAAAACCCAGAACATTTAAACAGCAGTTCAGTAAATTATCCAAGACTATATGCAGTTAGTAAACAGCCCAACTGGGACTCAGAAATTTGTCTTCAGAGCTTGTGATAATTAGTATCCTGTTAATATGCTGGTTATTTTAAAAATTAGACAAAACCATCTTTAATTAAGACAACAATGCACTAAAGCTTACTTCACTAAGAACAGCTGGCTGGGGACAGTATAATGGAGGAGCTGGAAGATACAAGCGGACGGGCACTAAGCCCCACAGGCTCTTACTGACGTCCTTAGCAGAGTCCATCAGAAGCTGAAGAGTCTCTGAGAGAATATCTGAGTCAGTCATAGCTGATGCCTTCAGGACTTCCTGCACTGAACTAAATAGTAGATTTGTATCTTCTTCTTCAATAGGATCTACCAAACACAAAATTTGGTGAAACAGTTAAAACTTACATTAAACTTCTTATCTTATTTGGTAAACTGTCAAGAAGAAACACGCAGGGCATGGTAGCACATGCTTATCATCCCAGTACTTAGAAGGCTGAGGCAGTACTTAGGAGGTTCTAAATAGTATAGCTGGTCTTTCCATGGGTCCAGCCTTCACAGTAGGACTCTTGGGTACGGTGTGTTAATACTCTTAACTAAAAAACACTCCTATAAGGAATGACATAGACTATCTCCAAAAAGTCAAGGTCAAAACAAAGGCCAAATTCTTCACCACACACCTGTAGTGTGTATAATACACTATAGATGTATATCTCGCTACACTGTAGCTATAAAACTATGTACACAGCTTTAGCTTAGTTACTTTGGCAAATCAAGTGCTGAAGAACATCTCTCATGGTAAAGAAACAAGGAACAACAGAGCATCAGAAGTGATAATAGTGCCTGTCCTTCACATGGCCATCTGTGGACAAATAAGACTTCAATAAGGAAGCTTGTCCCTTTACACATGTTTCAGGGTTTCCCCCAATGATCATGTTAGGAACCCTATCTTTCTTTTTCTTATATTTTATTTCTGTTGCTTTATGTTTTTGCTTTAGCCTTCAATACATCTCCCGTCTTCTTCCCTCTTGTTCTTATTCTTGTTCTACTCTTCCTTGTTTCTTATCCTCTGTCTCTCTGTCTCTCTCTAACATATTCAGTATGCACTATAGGAACGTTATGAGAAAAAGTGCTTAAAAGAGCTCTCTTTCTGAAATTCACTTTATTCAGATGTGGTACCTGTTAGATGAACCCCTGTCTCTTTCAGTTTGCATAACTTTCTGGGATTGTTTCTCAACTTCAGTTTTTAATACTTCTACGATTTTTACATAATTTCTGTTATTGTGCTTTAAACTTATGGATATTATCCTCTGAATTTTTAGAAATTATCTTGCAGTTTTCAATAGATGCCATTTTTTATGTATCCTTATTCGAGGATATTACTGGGGGGCTCTTTTTCTTGTCATGTTTGTGATACATAATGAATACAGTCATTGTAGAGCTGGTATAGTATACATGACACATTTTAATTATGCTTACATTCCCTTCTCTCCCCTCCCTCTATCCACTGCTCCTCTTCTCTTTTGCAAATGTCACTCTATTTCCTACTATTTATTTTTGTGGTTTCTTTTTTTTTTTTTGGTACTGGGGATCAAACTCATGATCTTGCACTTGCCAGGCAGGCGCTTAAGCCACTGAGCTAAATCCCCGGCCTATTATTTATTTTTTACCTTGGGCTTTATTTACTTTGATGTTCTCATATGAGGGAAACCCATAAGATGCTTTAACTTGTATGTCTGATTCATTTTATTTAAAAATATGCATTGAAGATACATTCATTTTCCTATGAATGATTCTAACTTATCCTTCTTTGTGGCAGAGTGGTGCTCCAATGCATATAACTACCACATTTTCTTTATCTATTCCTATGTTGATGGACCTATAAGCTACTTCTAAGACTGAGATGTGCTGCTATAAAGATGGATTTGCTTGTATCATTATAATGTAATGCTTTTAATTCTTTTGGAAAAGTATCTGGAAGCTGAACATCTGGCTTGAATGGAATTTCTATTTTTAGGCTGAGTTTGAGGCCGGCCTGGGCTACATAGTGAGTTCAAGGCTGGCCTGAACTACATAGCAAAACTCTGTCTTAGAAAAGGAAAAAAAAAAAAAAAAAGAATGAACATATTGCTTGACATGCTTATGAAAATATCCAAGCTTATGAACAAAAATTTATGAATTATCCTGTTAAGATTAAAGGTCAGAGCATGAAGTTTTTTCCAACATTATCAAGATACTGCAGTAATAATTACACAACAAAAATATTCATGGAATATAGTCTGAGTCTAAAAAAGTAGTATAACAACAACTGAAAAATTATGAATGGGAAAAAATATCAAGAAAGACATCAGAATAATATGTAATACTATATGAAGGCAGTGAGAGTAATTTTCTAAATTTGATAAAATTTTTAAAATTTAATAAAAATTACATACAAAATAAAAACAAAAAATATAAAATAAGCATCTGATAATATGTCTTCAACTATGAAAATATTAGTGTATTACATGAGTTTGTCCCAAAAGGCAAAGTACAAGCAAACATAATGAGTAGAACTGGACACTAGGGTTTTTCTAGACTATGAAATATTCAAGCAAGTATACAACAGGAGAAGTATGTTCAATATTAACATTTTGTTGTATAATTTATTTTTCAAATAACACATTATATAAATTGCTGAATTTCCTGGAGCACCAATCACATTCTATGCCTTATCTTCTGCTAATGTAGTGTTATGGTATATGTTTGGATGGCCCCCTAAGCCTCATGCAGTTGTAGAGGCGGCTGAATCTAGCATTTGTGATTGGTTTGTTGTCTAGTACTGGGTCTGGCATATGAGTGTTGCACCTGCCCAGGGCAGGTAGCTGGCATACAATATAGAGGGAAGGAGGCATGCTTTCCCTTTCTGCTTTTTTCACTCTCGTTGTTTATGGCCACATGACGATTGCCCCTTAGCCATGCCTCCCTGCCTTGAAACTGACTCAGTATGGACTAAAATCTCCAAAAACTGTAAGCTAAATAAACCTTCCTTCCTTCCTTCCTTCCTTTCCTTCCTTCCTTCCTTCCTTCATTTTGGGTGTTAGGTATTTTGTCTCAACAAGAGAAAAGTAACCGACACAAGTAGCCACTATCAAGAATTTAGTGTAAGCCAGGCGTGGTGGCATAGGCCTGTAATCCCAGTATTTAGGAGGCTGAGGCAGAAGGATAAGTTTGAGACTAGCTTGGGCTACAAAATGAGCTCAAGGCCAGCCTGAACTGCATAGCAAGGCCCTGTTTTCTCAAAACGACCAAAAGAGAATTTACTGTATATAGGTTATAATTCCTATTAGATATACACTGTCTTTCTCTTCTATATGCCACAAAGTATAATTTTTCTTTCACATTTTTCAAATCTTACTATCTCAATATATATTGTATATATTTATCTATCTATATATATATTCATGTCTCAGATTTGCTGTTCAGTCCACTGAGACATCAATAATTATACTGGTCTAATAACATATGCTACATAAGTGGACTCACACAATATACAGTCTCTGTGTCTGACTTCCTTCGTTTAGTACAATGTTGTAACACATTCTAAGTAGCTTGTTCCTCTTCATTATTTACTGTATTATTTTACAGAAATTTGTTTTTCCATTCACCAGCTAACAGATATTTAGAATATTTCTAATTTTTGGCCATTATGAAAAGGTTGCTATAAATATTTATGTATAGAATTTTGGGTAGATTTATGTTTTATTTCTCTTGAGTAATACCTAAGAGTGGAATCCCTTGAATTTATATTTGCTTTTTTCAGACTTCTCGCAATTTCCCTTTACTTTCTGAAAGACTGGCCTTTAAATAGTTTTTTGGTTTTTTTTTTTTGTTTTTTTTTTTTTTGCATTTTATCTAGAAACACATTTTACCTATGTATTTACTAGGGGAGAATGTTCAAATCATATAGAATAACACAGAACCAAAACCAAGAGTTCAGGTTAGGGTTTTTTTTGTTGTTGTTGAGCTAGGATCTTGCTGTACTGTGTAGGCTACACTAAGACTCCTAGGCTCAAGTGATCCTCGACTTCAGGCACCCAAGTAGCTGGGTGTCCGCAACTGCGCCACCACACCTAGTTCCAGATTAGGACTTTTTCAGGCCTTTTCATCAAATTTAGCTTTTACAGTTATCATTTTATTCACTTAAAAGAGCTGCAGAGAAAATTATTAAAGAAAAATTAACAGATTTCTATAGTCAGAGATAGGTTCTCTCAAGACAGAAAAGTTGTTTTAGGAATCTAGATTTAGAAGTCTTATTCCTTAAAGGAATAAAGCACTAAGAAAAAGAAAGTGCCCCACTGTTGTCCTGGTTTTACTATTAAATATATGTCTTTAAAGAACTTCACACTTTTTCTGTGAATAACTCCATTTGGTTAAACAAATTTTTTAGCATTCCTAGGTAAATCTATATAGTACATGTAATTATTTTTAGTTTTGTAATACCATTTTAATCTAGTCTAATAACTTTAACCATCTATTTAGTTTTTAAAGTTTCTAATTTAAAAAAATATAGGCTAAGGGTATAGCTCAGTGGAAGTGTTTGCCTAGCACGTGAAAGACCTTAGATTCTATCCATGCAATACAAACACAAGCAAATCTCTAAAATATATATATGTACATATTAGATGAGAGTTTAAACCACTTCCAAGTGCAGTTACAAGCTTGAGATTCTATTATTTTATGAGTGCAAAAGAAAATCATCCCAGTGCAGCAAAATTAAATTTAGTATAAGCCAGTCATGGTAGTGGACACATTTAGTTCTTGACACTCAAGACGCTGAGGCAGGAGACAACATGAGTCCACGAGTTGAAGACCAGCCTGGGCTACATAATGAGAGCCCATTTAAAACAAAACAAAACAAAACAAATTAGTATGAATTTAAATAATGAAAACGTGAAAATCAGTCACAGTTATTAACCGTTGTGTTTTGAGCTGGTATCAGTTTTAGATGTTCCCATACTTAATTCTAAATATTGTTCTTATATTTTTGATAAGCTTATTTCAAAATGTTAATCCATTTCTAGATATTTATGTGTTTTATAATAAAGGTTTATATTAACCTGCTATGTATGTCAGACCTTACACAGGTAACACACCTGTAAATTGTTTATATTTTGAGCCCATTTCATTTTTTGCTTCCAATGAGGCTGGCTGACCTAAAAAACATTGCAGTTTTTCCTGGAAAATCTGTGCTGGAGTCATATTCAATGGCAGATTCAGACTCCTTTTCTTGAACCTGAAATGAAATCAAATTAAGGGAAATAAATTAATTTTTTTTAAAAGGGAAGATTTTACACATCAAAAATAACACATGAAAATTTAAGACACTTTAGAATTCATCTGTCTTTATTCACCCTACACTTAAAAAGCAAACACAATATCAAGGCCTTCCCTGATTATGCCAGCCTAATATCCCCCATGTGCTTCATGGGACTGAACCTAGTGCTTTTCTACTAAGCTAATATGCAGCCTCTGTTTTTAAGACAAGGTCTCATGAAGTTGCTGAAGCTGAGCCTGAACCTGAAATCCTCCTGCCTCAGCCTCCCAGAGTGCAGAATTTCAGGCATGTGCCAGACATATTTTTCTGTTTTTATTTCCCTTTGCTGCCCTACACACATACTGTCCAAAACTGAATCAAAACTGGTTTTTTGTTTTTTTGGGTACTGGGGATGGAATTCATGATCTTGCACTAGCTAGGCAGGCGCTTGTACCACTGAGCTAAACCCCCAGCCCCTAAAACTGTTTTTGCCAAATATTTTTGCTCATGTTTAGAATGTTCTCTCTCTCAACTGCTACTCAATTTGTCAAGATTCTGTCTACCCTTTACTGCCCATCTCAAATAACATCTACATATTATACCTGTTTCTTGTCTTTCCCCCACTTGATGCTACTACCATTCTCCCCACTATAACACTGACATTTTTCTTACATAGAACTTTGCAGAGAACAGCCACTTAATATACCCTGAATTACTGAAATTTAAAAATATATAAAAGACATGACAGTGCCATGATATTCAGAAAAATATCAGAGATTTGTTTAATTAGATTAAAGCTCAAATCCTATTTGGGACAAATTCTCTCACTGACTATGTGCCCTATGATAACATTACTAAATAAATGTTGAGTTGCATTTTTAACTTAACTTTAACTAAACTTAGTCATGTGCTATTTAAAAGTGATTACTATGCTGAGTGACTTAGTGTCTTACTTATTTGTATTGAAGTATTTAAGTTAAAAATGCAACTCCTTGGTTTTATCAACCACATTTCAAATGTCTGGTAGTTGCTTGTGGCTAGCGGCTACACAGTGGACAGCAGGAACATGCAGGTTATTGCTATCACTAAAGAAAGTCCCTTGGATAATTCTGAACTAAAAATCCACATATGTAAATACCAAGAAGAGAGACAGAAATAGTTCAGATGACACTGTTTTGCTATGTTTAAAACACATACCTCATGGAATTGATATCATGTTTACAGAACAATTGAAAGGCCACACCAATTGAAACAGATGTCTTCCAGTCTCCAAGTTTATGGGCCAACCACACAGCCTCTGGAACTAGGCCACCAATAAATAATAATTCAAGGGCATATTCAACTGTCCATACATTAGACAGATTCTGATCTCTAACAACACTGGCCACCTTGGAGTGTTGCAGAGGAATAAATCGAAGAGATTGCTCTGTGAGTAAATTAAAAATGAATATTATAATCACATATGTATATCCAAACTCATGCCTCCTCACATGTCTCTTAACACATCCAGCTTGTTCTTGCCCTAGCACCTTGGCACAAGCTCAGGTTAGCATGCTCTATGTCTTCCCCTGTCTGTGTAACTCTTTCCTGTTACGAGTTCCATTTAAATTTAACAACCTCAGAGCACTGCTCCCCAAATTCCCAGTCTGAACTCACTGTTTTTGTTTTGTTGAAGTTAGGAATCAAATTCAGGGCCTCTGATATGCTAACTATGTGCTATACCACTGTGTTACCTCCAGTCTCTAAACTGCCAGTTTAGTGATATAGCAAGACCCTGTCTTGAAAATAAAAATAAGGGGTGGAGATATATTCAGTGTGAAGGCACTAGGTTTAATCCCCAGTACCAAAACAAAACAAAATATGACACAACATTTTATAAAAATTTGCCCAAAATTTGTGAAAATCTATATTTAATAAAAACAAACTGCCTTTCTCAGATTCTAGTTGTTCATAAATAGTCCTTTAGCATTTCTTATGTGTTGAGTGCTATGCTAGAACAGTGTTATTTCATATCATAATGATCTTTCTGTATTATGGTTTTATATGTCATGTGCCCATAAAGGTGAGAAAATTATTCATTTACCATATTACCTGTTTTAACATGAAGTGGAGGAAGAACATTGACATTGTGAGGTGGCAAAACACAAAGCAGCTGATTGGTGAAATAGGCGGCCATGAAACGAGCCATGGACTGGACAACTTTGACTGCTGCCTCAGGATGGACATTTCTAGTCCCTGCAGATGAACCAGGAGACTTCTCAGCATCTAAGGAAGATGGCAAATGACTGAAGGAGCTTCTGATCAAATTGTCAAAAACTAGTAATACTTAAGTCCATTATACAACAAGAAAATTGTAATTAAAATTTTTTTTCAGAGAGGCGCACCAATGGCCTATACAAGCTGTTGTAACAGGTACCCATATGTCTTGAAGACAATAAAAATTGTTAGTTCATAATTATAAGCACATATACTTAGGAACTGTTCAATTTTCATAGTTTAACTTTTTTGTTTTGTTTTGTTTTGTTTTGTTTTGTTTGTTTTTTAGGATAGGGTCTCCCTATGTTTTTTGGTTTTTTAGGATAGGATCTCCATGCTGGCCTCAAACTCACAGCAATCCTCCTACCTCAGCTTCCAAAGTGCTAGGATTACAAGCATGGGTCACCATGCCCAGCTAATAGTTTTATTTTTAAAATCAATGAATATCTATAAAATAATTTAGACATGATAGACTTGCAAGCTTAGCATTTGCACTTCATTATTTATTTCCCCTTTTTCTTTCCTTTGTTTCTTGGTTCTTGTTTTTTGGGTGGTAGTGAAAAGACTAGAGGGTGTAATGTGAAAAGAGTTAGGGGAAGTAGTAGTAAAATTAATTACATCAGAATTTCTCAGGTCCAGCTCAAGGGTAGCTCAGTAGTAGAGACTATGCTTAATAATTACAAAGCCCTGGGTTCAATCTCCAGTACCAGAAGAAAAACTGCAAAGGTAATTCTGAATACATCACAATGATGTTATACCACAATGGCAACTTTATATAACAAAAATGAATAATAACTACAAATATAAATGACTTAATAAGGTATCTCTACAGAAAAGAGTGAACAGGCTTACTGTTTGAAATGCCTTCTTACATGGCTGCCCCTTCCTCAGCACCTGGGATCTTGGCTACTGGGAAGATTTCTACCATGCTAACTAAGAATGGCTCACTGGACCTTCACTGTTTGCAAAACCAATGTGTTTGATGCTGAACATTTGTTTTAGCTCTGGGAGTATGGGTCTTTGTCATGTGCTCCACATAAGGGAGCTGTGTGATCAGCCATCAGTTAAAAACCTGAGCACAGAGTCCCTAATGAGCATCCACAGCAGAAATCTCACACGTGCTATCAAAACACCCTGCTGGGGAATCAAGGACTTCCTGTGTGACTCTATCTGGAGAGGACTCCTGAAAACTTCTGTCGGGCTTCTTTCAGGCCTCTCTCCATGTCCCTTTTCCCTTTGCTGATTTTGCTTTAACTCCTTTCATCACATAAATCACAACTTTGGGTATGACTGCACGTTGTATCGTGTGAGTCTTAGTGAAATACCAAACTCACAGAACAGTCTCGGGGACTCTTCACCTAATAAGTATATGCTCAGTATATTTTAAATAAGCATCATTGAAAATTAAAACAAATGAATTGCTGTATCTTTAACTTATCCTGAAAGCAAAATCTTATAAAGATATTAGTAAAAAAATATTTAAAAAGTCATACACAAGTCTTTCACTCACAAATAGCTAGGTAACCTTTTGAAGGGCAACCTAAGAATAGAAATGAAGTCTTGAAATGTCAGAACTTTGATTCACTGAAATCATTTCTAGGAATTTACCCTAAAAATGTTATAATACTAACAAATATTTAAGTACACTAAAGCATTCTTTAAAAAATATATGGCTATAGCTTAAAATGTGAAATGAGAAAAAGTTTCAATAGAAACTTTTGCAAGAGTAATTTTTTTAAGAGCAAAATATATTTATTGAGACTACTGAGAGAAAGATTGAGAGAATATTGAGAAATATATTGAGAAAAAGAAAGCTTCTGTTGGACAGACAGACAGTTGGGTTACCAGGCAAAAGCATTTTTAAAAGGACATTTATTGACACTGAAAAATAGTCATAATACTAAACTTAAGACAATTATAAACAGAAAGGGGAGAATTACAAAACTGAATGGCTCCAAAGAGCTATAGATATATAAATACATATATATTGAAATGCCTAGGGCATAAAAAGTAATGTAAGTGATTTTATTATCAAAATTGTCTGAAATGAATCTGTATTATCCCATAATGAATGATAAAGTTTAAAAAGCTATGGTGCTGAGGTGCAGCTCAGTGAGACAGCATTTGTCTAGTGTTACGAGGCTATGAGTTCAATATTCAGCACCACTAAAATATTAATAGTAGTACAACTGGGATTCCATAAAAAAAATGCCGTGTACTTCACTTACTTCTGATACATTAACAAAAGCTTAAGATGTGATACGTATATGTACCAATTCTAATGACAAATGTATCATGAACATATACTAATAAATAGAAAAGCATTATGTTACCCTGGGCCTTTCAGACACATTCATATGTACTGTGTGCATGTACTACTCTAACATCTTACAATTATTATAAATACATTAAATGCCCATATATATGTATTTCCCTTGCTCTGATTCATTTAACTATATCTTTTGGAAAAAAGGCAATCCAGAGACTGTATCTTTTTAAACAGGTTTTGAGAAAGACTCAGAATATCTCATAAAGTGCTTTTGATAACTGTCTTAAATCACTTTAAGCAACATTTAAAGAAAATACAAATATATTAAGAAAATATAATTGAGTATGAGATATTATGTCTAAACAGTTGTGACAAAATTATTACATAAGTTTAGCAGGCAGTTACTGCTAAAACCTGTGTATAGTAAGATTAAAAACAGACAAAACAAAAAGATTCAACATGATCCTTGTTATCAAGAAGTTAAAAGTTCAAAACTAATTTAATACAATTTAGAGTGTAGATGTAGGGCAATCAACTGTTGGGGGGGAGGAATACCAAGGATTAAACTCATGACATTGCATTTGCCAGGCAGGCACTGTGCCACTGACCTACATCCCCAGCCCACAGCAACCAACTTTTGTGCATAGCAACTACTTCTATAAACCCATGAATACAGTTAACAAGATTATACATATTGAGTTCTAAAAAGCATACCGAAATAATCTTCATTTTCTTTTACAGGCAATTGGGACCATCTCAGTATTTCTCTTACCAGTTGATCACATAATCCTTGAGCGTCATTTAAATTGTAATTATAAAGATGGCAGTACAAGAGAGAAAGATAATAGCGTATTTGAAGAAAATAAGTTCTCCTTCCTCCTGAAACCAGAAAGAATTACATTCACTTTAAATGCTCTTGGTTAATGTTAGAGAAAAGTGTGCGATTTATGAAAATTCATCAAGCGGTAAACTTATATAAACTTTTTCATATGTTTTATATTTGTTTTACATCTTAATAAAATACTTTTTAAAAACAAGTCAGCAAAATTTTGTTTTCATTTTAAATTCTGAATAATTTTATTTTCTTTTTTTAGTCCTGAGGATGTCTAAGATTTTATCTAAAGAAACCTGTAAATTCTTATCATTTCAAGCACTGAGGTCCACTAATGATTTCTATCTCAAATACAGATCATATTAAACAGAAATGAACATAGCACAAGGCCTCTGGGGAATCATTCATATATCAAAAAGAAGTCAAAGAACTTCCTGAAGGAAAACAACAGTTCAACAAGAAAAGAAGCCCTAACAACTGCCACTTCTTATCCATTCTTATTGAGTAAAGAATTCCAATTTTGCTTTGGGTTATAATCCACCGAGATCATAATTTTTCACTATATGTAATTATAAGTCAAGTCATAATACTCTACAAACTTTCAGGAAGACACCACTTAAAGAGATGTAATTCAGCTAGAAAGTACAGTATACCCTTTCTTGCCCTAACCACCCTATTCCTGTCTGCTGCCTAGAACATGCATGTGATAGCTGGACCTCTATCAGTCATTTTAGCCCATGTAATGGCCTTAATTTTGGAAGCAATGCACTAAGGACAATACAGCAGAAAAACTAAAATAGGATGAGTCCTTGGTGATAGCATGGAAAACTAAAACAGGATGAGTCCTTGGTGATACCATGGAAACACCAAATCAGCCCTAATCTGGCCTCCATCCATAAGAAAGAGAAACAAACTTTCTTATGAAGCCACTGCCACTTTTAGTATCCATTACAAGAAGTTATTCCTAATGGCTAAAGTTATGAATAAAATTAAGTGAAATTTCCATAATGGAATTCATTATAAAAATCTTTTTCCTAATGCTAGGCATGGTGGCAGATACTTGTAATCCCAGCACTCAGGAGGCTGAGGCAGGAGGATCAATATGAGTTCAAGGCTAGCCTGAGTTACAAAATGTGTTCAAGGCCAGACTGAACTGCACAATGAAACTCTGTCCCTCCCTCCCCCACCAAATAATACAAAAAATAAATAAATAAATAAATAAATAAGATCTTTCTCTTTATTTAGAACTTGCCATCTCACTGAATGACAGTTGGATAATTTCCTTATCTGAGAACTACATTACACTGTTTTTAACAAATCTACGATATCACAAACCATTTGATTAAATTTATTAAACATCCATCTGATGTGACCTCTAATCCATGACCCTTGACACTGCTTTGTTTCAGAGTCTTCATATATGACTAATTTTCTTCTGAGTAAAACCCACAACCTTACACTATGGTCCTGTAATTGACCCTCCACACTGTATTGAATTGACCTTTCCAAATGGCCTACACAGATGTTTCTTGACATACAATAAGGTTGCATCCCACTTAACACATTCCTACTACCTCGAACCACCAGTGGTATGTGCATGACTTCCACTAGGTGGCTTACACCACTTGGTGATAGAAGTGGTACAGTCATGCATATACTACTGGTGGTTCAAGGTGCTTGGTAGTGAGATATATGAATTACAACCCTATCTGTCATCAGCAAGTTAACCCACCTTAAGTAGACAATACCATAATTTGAAAATGTAATTAACCTACTAAACATTGCTGCTTTGCGACATAGAACATCATACAGCATCAATTATTTCTCCTTATGACGTGTGGCTCACTGGGAGCTATGATGCACTGCCACTGCCCAGCATCATAAGAGAGTATTGTGTATCATATACTACATATAGCCAGCCCAGAGATAGATTAATGTGCAAAATTCAAAGTATCATTTCTACTAAATACTTAGTTTTCACACTATCATAAGGCTCGGAAATCTTAGGTCAAACCATCAGTAAGTTGAGGACCTTCTATATTTGAATAGATCCCTTTCCTACCTGGCACTCCACACAAGACCTTCTTTTGTTTTCTGTTCTCTATCCACATCACACTATTTTGCAACCAATATTACATACCTATGTCATTTATTCTAGTCCTTCTACAGTATGCACAGTATATCAAAATGCCATGGTTTTTCAGGATTTTTGTTTTGGGGATGCTATGTCCTCTGTTAAGCCACTCACACTGCCTTAACTGATTTCTCCTCCACTTTAAATGTCCATTTCTTAGGCTTTCTCCCAACTTGTTTGTACCTCAACCTCAGACTGCAGGAAATGTTCTTCTGAGTGCCCAAGCACCTACCACATAATACAATGATGACTGTGGAAAACTAGAAGGTAAAGTTGTTTGTTTCAGTTATTATTAGCACAACAGTGCTGGGTACACAATAGGTACCCAATAAATATTGATTTAAGTAGATCAATAAATAAAGCATACCTAAAGCCACAGCAGCTGGAAAATAAATGTACTACCTAGCCCAATATGACACATAGTAGTTGGAGTCAGAGTTAATGCCAGGTTGTTAGCTGAGAACCTGTCATCTCAGCCACACTTGAGCCCTATGACATACATGTCACCAGTTACTAGACTCCGTATCTTCTGCATTCTAATAAAAAACTCCACATAAATCATATCTAACCCAATAGTATATTCAACTAATAGGAAATTCTTAAATCACTTAAGGGCAGGAAACCTTAGCTTCATGTTTCTCTAGGTCTGTAAGATGATGGAGAAATATTTGATCAAGCTTCCCTTTCAATAGTACAGATCCTCTCAGTGACAAAAAAATACTCACAATCAGAAATTTCATTTTTCTCCATTAATGATCAACCACAGGTTTCACTACTAACCAAAAACAAGACAGAATGAAACTTAACTAGAGATTATCAAAAGATTTTTTATGCCACAAATTCAAAACTAAAATTTTAAATTAAGTATCTGACAGTCAAGTTGCCTGCATAACAGGTATTATATTTGAGCATTGTTATAGCAGATGTCTAGATGTCTCCCTGAAGCCCTTTGGAAGGTGACTGGATTACAGGAGTGTTATAGTTGACTTGTGGTTAGGAGGTGAGCCTGTTGAGAAGAGGTGGTCACTGCAGTCGTGACCTGGAAGGTTTCATCTCCTTTCTTGACTCCTTCACTTTCTCTCCTTCCAGGCTGCCATGCGGAAGCAGCTTTTTCTCCACCAACACTCCTCTGCTGTGCTGAACTGCTGTGGAGCCAGCAGACTATGGACTATAACTATGACCTAATAAACCTTTCCTTCTTTAAATTCTGGGTATCCCCACAATGAGAAAGTGATTAAGACAAGCATTAAAATGTGAGTGCTCTGAACTTTGGAATTATTTTTAAGTTCTGTAGAAAAAAATCAGTTTTTAACAGCTACTACCTTTTTCTTGCGTTTCTTCAAGTGCCTTCTTCCACAGTTGAACAGCCTTTTCATACGATCCTAACAGAAAATTCTCTTCACCTAGAAAGTTTTTAACCAAGTCATAGATAATTACATTACTTTGTAAAAATTTACATCATTTTATCATTCAGTAGACATCTCTCAGCCAGAAATTATTTTGAAAAAGAAATAATTTCAACTCATAAAAAAGTCCAGGTAACTGATTCACTGATTCATGAAGCTAGAAATTGCTTATGAGATACTGACCATCAAGAGACAGAAGTTCTAAGGGCTGGTTCAAGTGATCTCCAGCAGTCTGTAGGTCAGCCTGCATATGACATAACAGGGATTTAACAGTAGCTGCTTCATGTGTCATCTTTTCAGTTAACTGCCTATTATCCTCAGGAATTCTTCGACTTAATTGTGCTTGATACCATAAAGTTTTTTTGTACAGTATTCTCCAGAGGCCAATCAATCTGCACACAAAATCAGATAATCATCAAAAGCAAAATTCAGACTAGCAATGTAAATTTGGTTAACCCTTTTACAGCCTATTTTTATGCCTATATTCTTCACTAATGTATAACATATATAGGTCACATTTAAATATAGCACAAATTCTAGTGATTAATACATAATGTACATGAAAAATCTTCACAAATGTTTTAGACACTTAAAAGTCTACTTTTGTAGTTGCTCTGAGATGGGATCTTGCTATACTGCCAGACTGATCCTGAATTCATGATCCCCCTGCCTCAGCCTCTCAAGTCGTTAGGAACTATAGAGGTATGCCACACACTCAGCTTGTGATCACTTTCTTACAGCATTTAACTAAAGCAAATTCTTTTAATAATATCATAATTATCAAGACTAAAAACATATGGATGCTGTAAAACATCTGTAATAAATCCTAAAATATTTTTAAATTGACAAAAACCGTATATGTCACGTATAACATGATTTTCTGACACATGCACTTAAATATTTTAAAAAATAACAATGTTTTAATGCTGAGTGCTAATGGATACCAGGTTTCTTTTGGGAGAGATGAAAATATCCTGGAATTAGTACTGACAGTTTCACTATATATACCACTGAATTATATACTTTAAAATGGGGAACTGTATAGTACAGGAAATCTAATGATATTTTAATAAAAAAAAGTTAGTTATACCTGTGACCAGGCTGTTGAACCAGATTTGTTTCTTGAGAATCAATCTTGAAAGATGAGTTCCAAGACCAGTTTTCCTCAGAACCATAGTCTTGAAACATTTCAAAAATAGGTAACACCAACAAATCATGTTCTGCTGTTCTACCTCCACCAGCTGATGATGAAATAAGTTCAGGTTGAAGACTGTACATGCCATTTAAATTATTAGCTACCATCCTGAGTAAATAAAAACAGGCTAAAAGTTTCTCTGAGAATAACTGACCCTTTTGTTGCTGAGTCAACAAAAGCTTTACAGTAGTTGAGGTCAGTCTTATCAAATGTCCCACATCTTGTTTATATCTCATATCCCAATACTGGATCGATAAACACTTACGGAAAAGTTGAAAAATACAAAGTATCCATGCATTATATTTTGGGCTCTCCCTCAAAAAGTGGTCCAGTTTGAGGGAAGGACATTTTATAAATTGAAGAATATAGAAAAAATGAGTGATACAAACTACTGTATAATTTAACATTAAATTTTTTTCTGTGACATTTTTTGAAATTCCTATATTCCATGCTGCAAGTAGATTTTTCTGTATAGAATACAGTTCTGTAATGGTTCTATCTGTTTTGTTGGTATCATCCTTTGCATGCATTGTATCAAACATAGTTGCAAATTCCAATCTTCCTTCCTTGATACTGTCAAACAATGAATCATTTTGTCGGTTCCAAAAAGGAAATAAGTTGTTTGGAAAGTGTTTGCCTTCATTAGTTTCTTCTGCTTCAAAATTCTAAATGTAAGAGAAAAACCATACTTAATACCATTTCAGCCTTAGAAGTAGAAAGACTTTGTGTTCTCAAGTTTCTTTTCCCTTGGGGCTGGGGATTTAGCTCAGTGGTTTAAGCGCCTGCCTGGCAAGTGCAAAGTCATGAGTTTGATCCCTGGTACCCAAAAAAAAAAAAAAAAAAAAAAGTTTCTCTTCTCTTTAATGAGAGAAAAATGAAATGTTTATTACAATAAAATCAGTGTGAAATTAAAAGCAAATAAAGCACCGCTAGTAATACCTGAAAATCTGTTGTTTCTTCATTTAACTTCATTGTTTCTTCCGCCTGCAAAAATTTGGGGAAAGTAGAATCCACTGAACATGCATTTTCTCCATGTTTTAACAGGCTAGACCTGAGGGAATCCAGTGATCTCAAGTTCAGCCCTTTGTCTTTTGGCTAGATATAAAAAGACAAAAGATTTGCAAGAACAAAATTTTATCTGCACTTCTACTACAAGTAATTAAAAATTCCACAGTGAACTTTGAAAAGAATAAAAAGGCAACTGTTAGGATTTACATCTAGATGTTCCTTTAAAACCTCTTATGAGATGGGGATGTTAGAATGTGATTGAGTCACAGGAACATTATAGCTGATCTGCTCTTAGGAGGTGGGGTCTAGCAGGAAGAGTTTGAAGGTCAGTGTGGGCAGGACTGTCCTGGAGAGGAATCTCTCTTTTCCCTCTCTCTCTGTTTCCCCACCAGTGAGCACCTTTTCCTGTGGGATGCCATGTTGTCCTGCCTTTGAGGCAGCAGACTGGACTAAAACCTCTACAAGCTGTGAGCCAAAATGAATCTTTCCTCCTTTAAGTTGTGGGTGTCAGGTATTATGTCCCAGGAAGTGACTAAAACAGCAACTTCTAACAAAAGCACTTGGTACAAAAAAGCACTATACCTTAGATAGTATCACACTTTGGTAGGATTTCTCAAGCTTCTGGGTCGAATCCAGCAGGAGGGATCGCATAAGCACTGATGGAGACAGATTATCATGAAATCGAAGGGTTGTGATCATGTATCCATCAGAAATAATGAGGTAGGGTAACCAAGAGTGTGCTTTTATAGAAAATCTCTGTCTCATAGGGTCACCATCAGAAGCTGATGAATCTACAGAATTATGTGAATCTTGAAATGTAAACTGCTGTGGTCTATCAAACAAACATTAAAATTCAAGAATCAGTAATAGATCTTAAAGGAAATATTATTCCAAAAAAAAGTAAAATAAAAGGTACAGAATGAGACAGCAAGCATAATAAACGTATACAAAAATATTAAATATATGTATACATACTTGACATGAAAACATTAGTGATTTAAAAATGTCTGTATATTTTAAAAATTTTTCTTGAATTGTGGCAGATACTGTTTTTAACCTATATACAATCCATTTCAGAAAAGAATTAAGGCTCTTTATTTTTATTATTATTATTAAAAAGAGTTGAGCTGGGCATGGTGGTGCATGCCTGTAATCCCAACACTTGAGAGGCTGAGACTGGAGGATCATTGCAAGTTCGAGATCAACCTGAGCTACAAAGTGAGCTCAAGACCAGCATGAACTGCATAGTGAGACCCTGTCTCAAAAAGACAAAAAAAAAAGTTAATTTTCCATCTTACCAAATACTTACATATACTTACAGGAATATATTTATGAGCTATCAGTATATTTATTTAAAGGTAGAAACTGAGTAGGAGGTGTAGGATGAATAATGGTAAATAAAATTTTATCGATTTAAAATTAATTCCAAGGGGCCAGAGATATAGCTCAGCAGCATAAGTGCCTGACTGGCAAGTACAAAGTCCTTAGTTTAATTCCTAGTACCAAAAATCAATCAATCAATCAATCAATCAATCTGAGTGAGTTTTCACACAAATGTACTTACTTAGTAGAGTAGTACACCTGATTCTGATTAGTAAATAACCACTGTTTCAGGATTTGTAAACATAAAGGGGGAAAAATCTTTAAAATGTCATAGTTCATGATATATTTTCAAACATCGATTCAAACATCAATTTTTTTCAAATATTGAATTTTTAAATTAGTTAAGTGACCAACAATAGGTGATCAGTAAACCATAGAGTATTTACACCACAGGAATCTTTACAATCATTACTTTTTTTTTTGTGAGACAGGGTCTCCTTATGTAGTGCAAGCTGGCCTTGAACCCATGGAGATCCTCCTGCTTTAGGGTCTCAAGTGCTGGAATTAGAGTTGTGCGCCACTATGCCTGGCTACAATCATTAAATTATAATAATATTGGACAGGCAGAGACATATAAGATAGACTGTTAAATCAAAATAGTAAAATAGTAAACAGCACTGTCATATCATTTATCTTTATTAAAGAAGACACGAATACTGCTAGTCTTAAAAATGTTACAGTAATATTTTTAAAATTTAGAAGATAACACACTGAAATATTAATTGTTCTCTCTGAAGTACAGGAGTACAAATCTTCATTTTCTGTATTATTTAGCTTTGAAACATGATTAAGTTTTTAAAAATTTATCATTACTTTAATTAGAAAAAAATCAGTTTTGAAAGATCCTAGAATATTAATTTTCAAGGTGAATTGGAGAAAGTGAAATGGATGACAAGAAGCATAGGAAAAATACTTCCAATGCAGGAAGTGACAGTTTTCCATTTGCATTATTTTTCATTGAAAATTATGTACTGTATCATTTTTTTGCTAAGCATAATAAAGAATATACTTGTTTCTTTTCAGCAAATGGATTAATTTCAAGTCTTTTCCATTTTTTCTGCCTTTAAAATGTTTTGTGTATATATATTATAATAATAATGACAAACACATGCACTCATTTTTATATGAGAACTGTGCTTAGTGATTTAAAATTATGAATCATCTTCATTCCTTTAACTCCGAAAGATAATTATTGTCACTATCATTTTACAAGAGAAGACAGGGGCTTAAAGAGTAATGTACAGAATTAATGAGTAGAAAAAACCAATATTTGAATGTTGTCTGACTTCAAACGTAAACCTCTACTTCAACTCACAGATAAAAATTAAAATATGACTAAATTCTAAACTCTTTTATTACCAACAACCTTTCCCCTTTGGAAAAAAGTAGACACAACAATGTGTCAAGTTAACTTTGACTTATTAATTTATCTAAGTGCTGTTCTTTCATAATAATAAGTGCAATTTTATACTTTTCTTTTGTAACAAAAAAGATAAAGTTTTAGAGATACTGAATACTTAAATAACTTATACTTACATAGTCACAATGTCAAATGTTCACCCGGATTAAGCCACAAAAAGAAATAGAAGAAAACTATAAATAAGAAACATAGAGACTTAAAGAAAGTAAAAGAATGTGAAAGATGATGTTATTTTTAAAAACACATAGTAAAAATAAGATTAAAAGAGAAACCGTTCTGGAAACTGAACTATTTAAATGTCTCACCTATATGTTATGAGTGGATGAAGAGGAATAAATTCTGCTGGTCCAAATTCTATAGAGCAACCAAATGTAATTAATGTTAACAATTCACCTTGGCAGGTCAATAAAACCAGGGAACCACGTTTTAACACACAAGCCAGAAAAAGATCATCATGGGTCCAGCTGATGTCACCTACCCAATAGGACCTAGAAAGAGTAAAAAGCAACATATTTAGAAAGGACATAGTCTTTGACAGTTTATAACAGGCTATACCAAGCAGGAGTGAGATATTTTAAAACGAGGGAAAGGAGTGCACAATAGGCAAATGTTATACACATTTATGAATTTGACTTCCTAGCTTCCTTGCCAGAATCTTCTCCAAGATTTGTAGAATCCTGCTTAGAAAGCACTCTGCCTCTTCCCAAAGCTGTCATTGTTACTTTCTTTTTCTTGAGACAGGGTCTCATGTAGTTCAAACTAGCCTTTAATTCACCACATAGCCCAGGCTGGCCTCGAACTGGCAGTGATCCTCCTGCCTCAGACTCCCAAGTGCTAGGATTACAGGCATGCACCACCACGCATGGCTCTTGTTACTATTTCTCAACACTTTGGTGCTATTAATGTTTTATGAGAACAAAAAGCATCTCCTCCACATGAAACAGCCCATTGAAGGAGACCAGTGATACTTTTGGAAAGGAACTGCTGGAAAAGAAAAGAAAATTAGGTGCTTGATGCTAGATGCTTGAAAACTCCAGAAATTGACAGAACAGAACAGGGAAGTGTATGGAGCTCCAAGAGGAAATCTGTACTCCATTATCCAGCCTATGTCCTCTTGGTAGCTCATGTGCTATCTAAAAATCACTACCAATGTTGCTCCTAACTACATGAAGAAACTAGCTATTTAAGAGGTCATAAAAAATGCTTCTCTGAATAAATATAGTCTTCCTAGTATAGGAATTTTCATTTTAGCCTTTCTCATTACACAGAAAATTTCTCTACCTACACATGGTTCTACTCCTAGGAAGACATAGAAAACAACAAAAGAAAACACACACTGGTATATATGCATATTAATCCTTTTCTTAAAGTATTAAGACTTTCCTTATATAAAGTACCTTTTAGAATCATTAAACACAAATGCTGAAGTTACATTATCTAAATGACACAGAATTATTACAGTCTTACATTTCTTATTAGAAAAGAAAATACTATTTAGAAATACATGAGTTTGTACCTGGTAAGTGTATCTGGAACTACAGGATTTTTATTACTACATCCTTTAAGGCTACCACAGAGAATAACAAAATTTACTGTGTTTATAAATAATACCTGAGTTGCCTACAAAGAAAAAAAAAGAAGAAAATTATCAAAACTATTTTATTATCTTTATCACTTAAAACTCTAGAGACTAGAGGTCTTTTATAAATAAACTACTTAGGGAGTCTTTTTCCAACTGGTAATACACTAATAACCCCCTGCAGCCCTTTTCTTCTCTCTACCTTAATCTCAGTTAGGGCTCCAGGCTCTAATCTTCCTTTTCCCTTATCTTAATCTTTTCACTTCTAAAGCCTGGCTCTTGAAAATTATGGCAGCTAATTTAAGTAACTTTTCTAATCCACAATGGCAAGGTATTAGAAGTTAACAATTTAGGATAGGAGCATAACTCAGCAGTGGATCACTTGCCTTGTACACACAAAGCTCTGAGTTCAATCTCCAGCATCATACCAATACACACACACACACACACACACACACACACACACACATGCGTGCACACAAGCACTGGTGCAAGAGAACAGAAAGACCCAAATTAAAGAATAAAACATAGCATTAAGGAAAAAAACTCTTCAAGGAAGGAAATCAAACCTCAAAACTGGAGTAAATCTCTCTTTTCTAGATTACTTTCCAAAACTGATTGTATTTACTAACTTTTGGGTCTTTTTGATTAAGAGTCACTGCCAAGGTAAGGCCATCTCTTGAAAAGGAAGAAAGTAGAGCTCCTCTTGACTTTATTGATTCACATTTGGGAATCAGACTACACAGTAGATGATCCTGTTGTGCCCAGTGAACATGGTATGGCAATGACCTATGAAAATGATGAAATAATATTTATTTTGAGGGTTTTGAGGGGGCTATTTTTTCAAGATGAGGTCTCAGTATATTGCTCAGGCTGGCTTCTATCTCTCGAGCTCAAGTAATCCTTTTACCTCAGCCTCCCAAATAGCTGGGACTATTAAGCTCAGCTCATATAATGAGTTTGAAACTGACACACAGTTTCTTATGAAACATTAAAGGGTCTGCCTAAAGCCCTACAACAAATGCACATATCCTAAGGGACCTGTCAGTGACCTTCCAGAGGTTCCATCAAGGCACCAAAGAGTAGCTGTCATTCAGTTTAACAAGCTCAGTATCATCGTTCTGTTAGTAGAGCCACTTTCCATGCCAACCCCAAATATATCTGCTTATTATTTACATAAACATGCTCACAGGAATTAAGCAAACAAAAATCTTAACCACTTCATTTTACTAAATCTTACCTAGGCGTTATATACTTTTACTGCAATTTTTTCTATTTTATTGAGCTTTTTAAAGTAAAAATTATTTTAATTTTTAAAAACCAAGCATTTAAAAGGTTCAACAATAAATCCAAACACTTATGCCCCTTTTCAAATTTCAATTGAGTGATTCTTTAAAATGTTTTTTTAGTCTGATGATAGGTAAAATCACAGTCTGTTTATCTTTTACATGTTCTTCTAAAAAGAGAAACAAAACAAAAACAAAACAATTTCTAGATTAAACATTTATCACTGAAAGATGGAGAGAAGCCTCACAAACTGAAATTTACATTAACATTTTCAAATTTTAAGTATATATGGGCAAAAGGTAATATATCTTTTTTTTTTTAAAGCCAAGGCCTCAAACTCATAGTGGTCTTTCTGCCTCAGCCTCCTGAGTGCTGGGATTACATGCATATGCCATCATGCTCAGCTAAAATAATATTTTTTTAATGTTTCAAAAGGGACAGAAAATAAGGCAAAAGAGAAATTTACCTTACCTTGTAGCTGTAAATACACTTTCATGCCATCGAATTGCTAGAAATGTTAGCTTCAGGCATTCCCCAGAATAAAAAGTAAATGAACACAAGCAGCAGTCTCCAAATAACTGTAGACAAATTGAATGTACTTTTATATAAATATAAAATTAATCTGAAATAACTCAAGATGTAAGAAACATATATACATTTCTCATCATAAGTAAAATAAAATAAATTGAAAATATTGGGTCCCTGCTTGTATTTTTATTCTTATATTCAGCTTAGCTCTAAGAAATTCTTTTCTGAATCAGAAGTTGGGGGTGGGGGCTTTGGTGCTACAGACAGAACCTAAGGCCTCATGTATGCTCTATCACTAAAATGCACCCTGTCACTAAGCTACACCCCTAATCCCTCAGGTTGCAGTTTATGCTCTTAAAAAATGCAACAAAGGGCACCAAAACAGAATTAGACAATTAGTTCTGTTTTTTCTGTGGCACAATAGGGTAACTACTGATTAAAGCAATTTATGATATATTTCAAAATGACTAGAAAAGAAGAGCACAAAATTTCCAATCCATAAACATTACTGATGTTTGAAAAGGTAGAAATGGTTATTATTCTTATTTAGTTACTATATTTTGTATCTGTTTATCAAATTACCATTATTTGCTCCATAAAGATGTATAAATACTATATCTCAAAAAAAATAAAAAAACATTTGTGGTTATAACTGAAAATATTCATATATAGGCATTTTTTCTTTTTTTATATTCTTATTTATATTACAGCAGCTGAGAGAACAGTAATAACACACCAAAATGTAATTTCTAACAATGGATTAGGTAAAAGACTTTGGTCCATATATAAACAACCAAGCAGCTATTTTAATGTTTTATTTTTAATGAATAAGTGATAAATTAAATGGCTTATTTAGTATCACTAATTCTAGCTAGCTAAATTTTTAAAAAGTTATATTTTAAATCAGAAAAAAGAAAGGAAGTTCAATTTTTTTTTTTTTTTTTTTTGGTACTGGGGATTGAACTCGTGACCTCGCACTTGCCAGGCAGGTGCTTACAACGCTGAGCTAAATCCTCAGCCCAGAAATTCTACTTTTAAACCACATTTTTTTTTTCTTTTTGTGGCACTGTGGATCATGATAGGCAACTTCTGTACTACTAGCTACACTCAAAACTCTTTTAATGAAAGTCTTTAAACTGTGACCCCCAAAAATAAAAACATCTTTTCTATACAGTACTTTCACTACTATGACAATCAACAATGATTAGAGACACAGCTTTGCTGTTATGCTCTTTAACAGGTTCCCAAGTAGGATCTGCTCTTAGGAGTCTGATATCTCAACTCCTGCCACATTCTGATTTAGGTTTTTGTAGCAAATCAGCCTGTCCTGCAGGTCCAGAGCTCTGCCCAAGATGCCACTCATGGGGAACCAGTCCCCCAGCCCTCCTCCCTCCAAATTCCCTTTTGCCAGTGCCACTTGTAGGTACCTAGTCTTGCTAGTTTGCCACCCTGATGCAGGGTTGAATGAGGAAAGACAAACAGTCAGAGGGTCAGTTTTGCACATGGGCAGCCAGGGGGTTCCATCTGGCTCATCCTGCTTTTTTTATTTACTCAGATATGGCACAATTAAAGTAACACAAGATTCATCTGCCTTCAATATCTATTATTACATGCTCAGGTAAATAACTTAATTTCAGCTGTACTGACTTTTCCCTAGACCCTGCTACTTGCAGTCACCTCTGCGTGTTGCTCTGCGCTTGCAGAGAAGGCCAATTAGGCTCATTCACCAATAGTATCCCACAGGGTTTACCTCATTTTTTATAAAAACAGCATTCACTACAGCTTCTTTATCTTCAGTGGAAGGCAAAAGAACTGCTTCGTCAGGTATGATCTGGGACCACTGACCCACCAAAGGAGAGCTTTTAGAAGATAAGATACTCTTTAATTCCAGGTATTCCCAAAGATATATGCATCCAGAAGCTGATATAAGCAGAACTCTTTTCCCATTTCCAGATACATACAAGTGTAGTCTTAAACAGCTTGCTAAATAAAAACAAACAAAGAAACCTAATTAAACCTCTGAAGACTGAATTTGCCCAACAAAGTACATAATTTATCTATTCAGGCAATAAAAAACCAAATTATATTATCATTCAACATGTCAGGCATGGTGATGCACACCTGTAATCCCAGCTACTTGAGGCTGAGGCAAGAGGATCATAAATTCAAGGTCAGCCCAGGCAACTTAGTAAGGTCCTGTCTCAAAAAATAAATAAATAAAAAAGCCAGGATGTAGTTCACCAATAGAGCACTTTCTAACACACATAAGGCCCTGGGTCCAATCCTCCAGACTAACACACACATACAGCACAAATAATAAACTGAAAACAACAGCAGCAAGTATTCCTTAGGTGGCATTAAAAACTCATTGTTGTCACAGAAATAACAGACATGCCAGACATTTTTTCCTGAAGTGAAATCTATGTTTCAAGGATAAATACCACCAAAATCATACATACATAAACAAATATAAATGCATAGATATACATACGCACACAGAGATACATTTTCAAAACAGTAATAGGAAAATGTTTCAACCTCTTGTTCTTTTATTTCTCCCACTTCAGCCAATTTAAACAAATAAAAAAATTCTCACCTACTGCAAGTTTAATCACTTCCCTAGGCTTTTCAGTTACTTGTATAGATTTCACATAATCTTGATCTTTGTTCCAAAGGAAAAGGTCCCCTGTGGTGAGAACCCCAGCCAGCCAGGCATCTGTGTTAAAAAATGAGTAATTCTTAATCAAAAATTTCCTTTACTATTATCCTAAACAATGAAAAATAGGAGTAATCTAGACTTTTGGAAATATCAGTATTACTTAACCATTACTGGATGTTGTCAGGACAAAAACATCCTTTAATAAAGGCTGCAGACTTGGAATCTTCTTTGTTTTTCCTGATAGCAAATTAATTTCATTTATGAATTTGTCATCCAAAAGAAAGACAGCTTCATTCTCCTATGAGACAAAACATGTAGAGGACTTAAGTAACTTGTCTAAATACTAGCCAAGAAAGTAGAACAAAATAACATTTAAGAAAGATTTTAATTTGTACCACAAATCACAAAATAAGTATTAAGTTTGATATCCTATAGTAACCTAAAGATTTTTCATTCTATTTTAAAATACTTCTTGGGTTAGGGGTATAGCTCAGTAAGGTAGTATTTAAATTTCTTTGAGGTTTCACATAATAAGTGTGTCTCCTGGTTCTGCAAGTCAAAATGGATTAAGTGAAGTTTAATCTCTTTATCAATTTTAATTGTAGTATGAGCAAGCTTTAGAAATTCATAAACCTTTGACTTTATATTATTATTATTTTATCTACAAAAAGTAGGCTATTTTGAACTAATCTTGTTTCTCGGTACAGTGGTCTTCAAAGCACCTCTGAGCTACCAGTAGCACCGAAAACTTGTTAACAAGCAAATAATCCAGACTCACTCCAGACTGCTGCATTTGAAACTGTGGTGGCAGGACCAGCCACCTGACAGTTTTAATAGCCAGATGATTCTAATACATCGTAAAACCTGAAAAATCATGTTCTAAGGAACTGAATTAGTGGTATAATTTCTCACAGAAAATGTGACACTTCAATACACAATTCTAAGAGAATTTTACAGGGTTGCCCACTTTTCCTAAGGTTGGGAATCCATAATATATATTATAAATGGTGCTCCTAGCTTAATAACTTACAGCTTATCTCTTCTTTCCCACCTCTGAGGACATTTTACAATAAACTCATGAAAATCACAATAGGAGGAAACACTGTGCTTGATTGTTCTGTTAGGGGAAGTTCAGGAAATTCAACATTCCTTTTTGTTATATATTGTATCAGCCTGCTTTTTTTTTTTTTTTTTTTTTTGAGGCCGGGTCTTGTTATATAATTCAGGTTGTCTTCAACTCACTATGAAGCCCAGGCTAGCTCTGAACTCATGGTGATCCTCCTGCTTCAGCCTACTAAGTGCTGGGATTACAGTCAAACCTATTTTTACATAAAGGAGAAAAATTCTCAAAAAAAATTTCTTTCTAGACAAACTACTTACCTTTTTAGAAAGTTAATTCATTCATTATAGTACAAATGAAGCACATGCAAAACCCTGTTCAAATGATCCTTGTGAGAATAGTGTTTTATTTCTTTAAGGCCACAGAACATTTTTACATCTACAGAAAACACACATAAAACTGATTTTGTATAAATAAAGAAAAACTTACATGTCCCAACCAGGAAATTCTTGGCCAGGGTCTTTTCTGCTTGATACTTGTTGATGTTAAAACTTCTAATTTTATCTCCATGTTTGTTAAGGTACCAATGACCAACTAAGCAAAACCAAGATGCTGTAAATAATAGTAATAATAATAAATAGCCCATAATATTGACTACATATATTAATTTAGAATTTTTATAGTTTGATAATTACTTTTCAATAGTTCAACTATTTTTTAAGGTAAGAAGTTGACAATGAGGGCTGGGGATTTAGCTCAGCAGTGTAAGCGCCTACCAGGCAAGTGTGAGATTGTGAGTTTGATCTCCAGTACCAAAAAAAAAAAAAAAGTTGACAATGCATTCAGTATCTCACCCTAAATAGGCAAAATGTATTTGCTTTCTTAATGTATTACTTCGTAAAACACTGAAGATAAGCATGACCTAGGGAAGATTTCATGATAAAGTTTCAGACTGAATTTTGCAAAGATGGCCACAAGAATACAGCCATATCACATCCTCTTACTGTGACTGTGATACTTCTTCCCACGTGCTATGGTCCCTGCCTCCTCCCTTGACAAGAAGCCAGTTTTATAACTATTTTGACCAAGCGAAGTGATCCTATGAATTTTCCAACATTAAATCATAAAAATGTAATGTAGGTTCTGCCCTGCTTCTCATTAAGCCCCAGTTACCACATAAGCAGTCAACCTTATGAGCCTACCAAGCTATAAGTCCCTAACTCATATAAAAAAAATGAAGCCATGCTATAAGTGGTGATGCATCCTATAATCCCAGTACTTGAAAAGCTGAGGAAGGAGGATCACGGTGAGTCCCAGGCCAGCCTGGGCTACATAGCGAGCTGCAGGCCAGCCTGATCTACACCGTAGACCCTGTCTCAAAACAACAACAATAACAGCATCACTTACTTGTAAGCCCCTTGCTGGGTGTGGGGACAGTTGTGGTACAGAATAAGAAAAATCTCTTAGCAACCAAGTAGAGTGAAAAGGACTGTCAGGTGGGGACCATAGTGGGCATGTGGAATCAGAGCTCAGGTAGAGTGAGGGCAACATAACCCTAGAAGAATGATTCATTATTGGGAGAACATTTAGAGCAGTGCGAGTAAACACAGAAATCATTCTGAAAGGGAATCTCATTGACCACACTGAGGTAAATTTGAACATCAAAACACATTATAGTAATGGATGAAAACACGAAAATGAGTTCATACAAGTGAATAAATAGAACATTTGATTAAAATGGAACAATACATGGGATCCAAGTAGCTCCTCACTTAACCTAGTGATCAAAATAAATACTATCAAGGAATGGAAGAAGTCAAATTATCGTTATTTGCAGATGATATGATTCTCTCCACAGAAGACCCCAAAAATTCCACCAGATACTCCTAGAATAACCAAAATCAGTAGCATATCAGTTACAAAAATTACTAGTGTTCCTGTACACCAATAATAAAAACATCAATAAAAAAATATTAAAATGATACTATCCACTATAGCACCAAGAAAAATTAAACACTTAGCAATTAAGCTAACCAAGGAAGTAAAAGACCTTTACAACAAAAACTACAGTACTCTGAAAAAAAGAGACCAAAGAAGATAGCAGAAAATGGAAAGACATTCCCTGTTCCTGGATAGGCCAAACCAATACTGATGGCCATACTTTCAAAACTGATACACAGATTTCATACAATTCCAATCAAAATACCAACAGCATTCATCACAAAACTAGAGAAGGCAATCCTAAAATTCATATAGAACCCGAAGAGGCCTAGAATAGCAAAATCCTGGGCAACAAGAGCAAAGCAGAAAGCATCACAATCTCAGATTTTAAGTTCTACTACAAAACTACAATAGTAAGAACAGCATGGTCCCAGTATAAAAACAGACTTGTGGATCAATGGAATAGAAGAGAGGATGTAGAAACAGCTCCAGGCAGGTTCTGCTATCTAATCTTGGACAAAGGAACAAAACATAGGCTGAAGGAAAGATAGCCTTTTTAAAAAATGGTGCTAGAAGCTGGGCATGGTGGCACATGCCTGTAGTCTCAGCACTTGGGAGGCTGAGGCAGGAGCATCACTGTGAGTTCAAGAACAGCTTGAGTTACAAAGTGAGCTCAAGGCCAGCTTGAACTGCACAGTGAGACTCTGTTTCAAAAAGACAAAAAAAAAAAAATGGTGCTAAGAAAACTGACTATCCATTGGCGGAAGTTGAATCTAGACCCTTCTCTCTTACCAGGTGCTAAACTAACTAAAAAAGGATCAAAGATCTGAATGTGAAAACAAAAATTTTGCTGAGAGATAAAATATGTAAACTTCTTGATAATGTGTAAACAAGGACTTTCTTTTACTTTAAAAACAAAAAAATAAAAATGATGCAGAATTTCAAAACAAAATAATAGGAGATTAACACTGGTTAATATATTGTGTATTGGGCCAGGGAGATAGCTTAGTGGTATAAGCTCCTGCCTGGCAAGCACAAAGTCCTGAGTTTGATCCCCAGTACAAAACAAAAACAAACTATATATATTTATACACACACACACACACACACACATACACAAACATACATTGCATATTGTTATCTTCAAAGTAATTGTTTAGAGGTCCAGGTGTTTAGCTCAGTGGCACAAGTGCCTGCTTGACAAGCACGAAGTCCTGAGTTTGATCCCTGGTACCAAAAAACAAAGTAATTGTTTAGATTGGCAAGGATTTTCTGAAGAGAACCTCTACTGCACAAGAGATAGCACACACACACAAAAAAATCAATCAATTGGATTGTATCAGATTAAAAAGTTTCTGCACAGCAAAAGAAACAACCAACCAAGTGAAAAGACAAAAGGAGAAAAACATTTTGCCAGATGATCCTCAGACAGACAAATTTTATCTAGTATAGAAACTCAAAAAAGTTAGACTCTTTAAAATAAAAGACCCAATCAACAAAGGCAACCTGAAGTAAATAAAAAGTTTTCAAAAAAAGTACAAATGACCAATGAATACATTAAAAAATGTTCAGTATCTCTAGCTATTGGAGAAATGCAAATTAAAACAACACTGACAGCCTAATGTAGTAGTGCACACCTATAACCTCAGCATTCTGTTGACTGAGGCAGGAGGACTGCCACAAGTTTGTGGCCAGTCTGGGCAACATAGGGAGTTCAAGGCCAGCCTGAACTGTATGATGAGACCCTGTCCCCACCCCAACCCCACCCCCCCAAAAAAAAGAGGAAAAAAGAAACAAAGAAAAGAAAACACAGGAGTAACCAGCCCACCACCCTGGTAAGTGGCAGTGGTCTGGCAAGCCGAGGCCACCCCAGAGCGAGAACCAGTGGCATCTCCTGACATCAGCGCCATATTGGAACTTGGGGCGCTGGGAAACCGAGCAACCAGCCTGCCACCCTGGTAAGCAGCTGTGAGTCTACCGGTGGGCGGGCTGAGAATCAAACATCCCACCCCCCCAGCCATTAGCAAGCGGGAGCCAGAGGTCTGAGCATCTCTTGGGAGGTTGACCATATGTAATATAGCAAATAAGGGGGATTTCCTTCTACCATCTTTTTGAAGGCAAATATTTTTATCACTGTTTTGCTTTGTCCTGATTTAATGGTATTGCTCTATTCAATATTCTGTTTTGATAAGTTCTATAATATTCTGTATTTCCTTTGATTTTTCTATACCTGATTGAAAGAACAACTATTGTGAAGATAACGAGATATACTATGGTACCTATTACTGTTATCCCAGTAACCTGCTGTGAAGTTCTGTACCAATTTCACTACATTGTCTCAATTGTCTGCTTTATTCCATCCTGTTCTGTTGTATTTTATTACCTTCAAATTAATAAAAAAAGAGAAACACATTTAATTTGAAAGGAAATTTATAGACTGAAAATCAAAGGAGAGAAAACAATTGTTCCATACAACAGATCAGAAAAAAAGCAAGGGTAACTTGTCCATCAACCACAGAATGGATAGGAAAGATATGGTATTTTCAGACCATGGAAAGCTACCCAACTATAAAGCAGAATAATATTGAGGCTCTTATAGGTAAATGGGTAACTGGAGATCATGTTAATGGGTGAAACAGTTTGAACTCATATGGGTGAACCCTAGCTTGAAAAACAGAAGGAGTTAAGAGGGATCAAAAAAGCACAATATATATTATAAAAGTGATAGGGGAGGAAACACCTGGGAGGAGAAGATAGTGACACTGTTAACTTCTTACTGTGTTAGCTTAAACTCTTGTATTGTTTTTACAATTTTGTTAGGCTTGATTTTATTCTGCCTTGTTTTGTTAGATTTTGCTGTGTCTGTTGGTATGGGCAGCTACTTTGAACATAATGGGAGGTATTATGGTATTCATGGTTGGTTTCCTATTATCTTGTTTTGAAGTCCTATAATGTTTTCATTTGTTTGTTTAATTGGTTTTATTCTGTTGTGTTTTGTTTGATTTTATTATGTGTGATAGTATGGACAACTGTTCTGAAGAAAACGAGACATTATAGAAACCATTGTTCATTTCCTATTATCTGGTGTTGAAGTCCTGTAATGCTTTCATTCTTTTGATTGGTTTTATACTATTTTGTTATATTTTTATTGTTGTGTGTGAAGATATGGACAACTATTTCGAAGAAAACAAGAGACATTATGATAGCCATTGTTGATTTCCTGTTGTCTTGTTTTGAAGTCTTGTGTTGCTTGCATTGTTCTATTCTGATTTGCTTTGATTTGTTCTGTTTTGTTTTGTTTTATTCTCCTTAAAATAAAAAAAGATTAAAAAAGAAAAGAAAACACAACACAACATCAAAAAAGTCCCACTGAAATTCCACCTTACTCCAGAAAGAATGGCTATCATCAAGAAATCAGTTAACAAGAAATGCTGGCAAAGGCTGCAGGGAAAAAGGAACCTTTCCACGTTGTTGGTGGGAAATGAACTAGTATAGTCACTATGGAAATCAGCATGGAGATTCTTCAAAAAACTAAACCTAGAAATATCATTTGACCCACCTATTCCCTTTCTAGGGATCTTCTCAAAAGAGTTAAAGACATCATATTACAATGCTGAATGCATAACTATGATTATAGGAGCACAACTCATAAGAGCTAAATCTTGTAAGCAGCCTATATGTCCATCGATAATGAATGGATTAAAAAATGTGGCATTTATACAAATGGCGTATTACTCTGCCATAAGTAAGGATAAATTTGACTCATTTGTAGGAAAATGGATCCACTTCCAGACCATAAGGTTAAGTAAAATAAATCAGACACTGAAGCTTAAATATCACACGGTTTCTATGAAAGCCCAAAATACAAATAAAGAGCAAAATAAAAGACAGATAATAGAAAACAGTGAGGTGTTATGCAAAATGGAAGGGGACCAACAGATGGAGGTTGAGGAAAGGAGGGAGGGATAAAGGGAAGTATAAAGAATGAAGATGTGTTATACACAATGATTATGTACTGCAAACAGATACCAATGACAATTTTTTAAAAAGAAAATAATGAGTATTATCAGAAATGGAGGAGAGACCAAGCTTGCAGAGCAGTAAGCAGAGAAAACAGCCTAAGAGTTGGCATCCAGACACTAGAATATAGCACCGTGAGGAAGACAAGAAAGAGGGAAGTGTGTCCATTGGACCCAGGAAGAATCTGAACTGTGAACTGCACCTCATGGAAAGAGTGAAGAGAGACACTCCAATGAAGAAGGAGGTAGATGGTGGCACCTTCTCCCTGAGATGGGACTCACTGCACTAGAGGAGAAGTTCAAACCTGTGGACAAGGGTGACAGTGACACTGGCAATCATGGACAGAGAGACATGGTAGTGGAGGGGACCAGCAGATGCGAGGGACTGCACTGGCTGACAATAAGTAAAAAGGACTTAGTCCTCCTGCAGGAAACAGCAATTAGCTGGGAGACATCTTGGAGACAGGCCAGCTAAGCCCAGAACCCAGAAATGCTGCCAGGTCCATTTAGTAGCTCCCAGGTGGACTCAGACCAGCAACAACTGCTCAGACGGCAGCGAGCCCAATGAGCCTGGTCTTGAGGCAGGCCTGGTGAAATTGTCCACTACCCCACCAAAAAGCTACTGCTGGATTGCTGGGAGAGCTGCATGAATCAGGACTCAGACTCCATAGGTTCTGCTAGCGAAACTAGAAAGAACCCTGGAAATGGACTTTTTCTTTTTCTCTTTCTCCTTCATTGTTTCATCTTGTTCTTACATTAGCGTGAATGTGGTTACTAGCCAGTTGTGGTTCTGGTTCTGTTCTGTTCTTCCTTTTATCTCTTCCATCTCTCTTTTCTTTCAGTCTTCTGCACCAGTTTCCCAAAACTGGCGTGATTCCCCTTTGTCCTCCAATCTCGTCCTCTAATCTCATCCTCTTTTTCCACATCTCTATTTTCTCCTTAATCCATTTTGAATTTTAACCATTGAGGGCAAAACTGACTTGTACACTGCATATAATTTTCTTATTTGTTTTAATTTTGTTATATAACCAAAAATATAGTTCTTACAGTTAAAAGTGGCAAATTAAGGGTTAGCTCAGTTTGTCATTTTATAGCATATGTCTCCTGTTATTGGTACCACTATAGCCAAAATTGACAAAATCGTTCTAATCTGTGGTTGGTTCTGGTATTCCATGACTGAGACCGACTAAATGTTGCAGCAAATACTGTGCCACAGTGCCAAAGAACCAGGGACTGGGCCAAACAATCAACAACTTCTCCTCTCCAATAAACTGAAGAGGTAAGATCTTCCAACAGACTCAAACCCAAAAACCAGCTCTACCTGGAAGATACCCTCAGAGTAGCCATTATCTAGGGATCCAAAATACTAACAATAAAGCAACCCACCATAAGCAATTTATAAGCATTATCCTAGAAATTAAATTAACAAAAGAAACAAAAAATGAGAAGACACTTAAACAAAATGCAACCCCAGACATCAAGTTCACCAAAGGCAAGTATAGGGGGCAATGAGGTAGGACAAACTGAAAACACTCTACCAGGCGTCTCTGAAGTGGTAACAACAAAGCAATGAAATGAGGCTCTGGAAAGAAATGAAACCAAAAATAATCTCTCAGATAAAGACGATGCTTAATGTCGCTAGAACTGATACAGACAGACACACACACACACACACACTCACAAAAGATGCGCTTAAGAAAATTATAGAAGCTCAGCATACAAAAGAAATGGAATTCATAAAGCATATTCAAGCAGATATCCAGGAGAATAAAAATTCCACTGAAAGTATTCACAGATTAGGCCAATGTGAGGGCAGGATCTCAGATATTGAAGATAGGCTTGCAGTTAGCAATCAGGAAAAGAAAGATTTCTCAAAAAATAGTAAGCAACGATGAGAAATCAATCCAGAAGCTGCTAGATGATACAATGAAGAATAACTTAAGATAGACTGAAGTCAGTGAAAGAGTTACCACAAGTGATATTACAAAAAAGTGCATACACATCATGGCAGAAAACTACTCTGGTAAAGAAAAAGAATTTGACATATAGATAAATGAGGTATATAGAAATCCAATAGCCATGATCAAAAAAATTCTACAGCCAGACCTATAATAGTTAACATTCCTGAAATTCAACACAATAGAATCTTAAAAGGTGTTAGGGACAAGAAACAAATCACCTATAAAGGAAAGATCTATCAAAATCACAGCTGACTTCTCAGCACAAACTCTCAAATCAAGAGCTTGGAGTATAATATCCCAGGTTCTAAAGGGAAACAGCTTTGACCCACTATGATGTACCCCACAAAACTATCTTTCAACATTGATGGAGGAATAAGATACTTTCATGAGAAACAGCTGAGAAAATTTATAACCACTGAACCAGCACTCCAAAATGTTCTGAAGGACATTCTAGAATGAGAAAACAAGGACTACAGCTTCATGTACCCAAACATAAGGAACCCACCAGGCAAGGCAAACAATTAAAGGGAGGGAAAAATGGGGAGTGGGGAACCAACAGGAAAAAAACAGGGATGGGAGAGCCAACAACAGGAAATAACATGACAAGGATAAATCAAAACACAAGTTATTAACCATCAATGTTAATGGTCTCAATTCACCAATCAAAAGACACAAACTGAAAGAGTGGATCAAGAAGCAAGATTTAACAATATGCTTCTTAAAACAAACACATGTAATACAAAAAGATATTCACAGGGGCTGGGGATTTAGCTCAGCGGTATAAGTGCCTGCCTTGCAAGTGCGTGGTCGTGACTTCGATCTCCGGTACCAATTAAAAAAAAAAAGATACTCACAGACTGAAAGTCAAAGGATGGAAACAATAATCCACGTGAGGAACCCAGAATCAAAAAGCTATAAAAATCCTAAATAACTCAATGTCAATAAATGAAATAAAAAATTTAATTAAAAACCTATCAACAAAGAAAAGCCCAGGCGAAAGCCACATCAGCAAGCAAGCCCAGCCTGGGCACCAGTGCTATGCATGGGCCACTGCTGGATGGGAATAGACAGACCCCACCCATTCTCTGTGAGTTGGTGCCGCTGGACTGGAACAGACCCCAGCCCCTTTTGGGGTGCAGGCTGGTAAACAAGAAGCACCAACCACCCTCTCCCCGCCCTGCCATAAGTGACAGGCTTTTCCAGAGAAACAGAAGCAGTAATGATAGCTATTGAGGTGAAATACAATCGGATGCCTATGGTACTTTGGTTTTTCACTAACATTGCTGGTCTATGGCCAGTAGCCCGATCATAGGTTCAGAGGACGGTGGTATGCAGTATGACATCTAAGGGAAATCTCCTCCTGAGGGCTGTAGCCATTGTTGATTCCCTATGGTCTTGTTTTGGAAGTCCTGTATCATTTCCATTGTTTTTGTTGGTTTGGGTTTTATTTTATTTTTTTTTTTATTATGTCAAATCCAAAGGCAGGAGCATTTCAAAGATAACAAGATATATTATGGTAGCAATTTTGGATTTACTATAGGCTTGTTTTGAAGACCTTTATTGCACTCATTTGTTTATGAGCTAAATCCTCACCCTGGCCCCAACATGTTTGTTAACTGCTTAGCATTCTAAAGGTCTAGAAGCATACTTCCTTAGAAGTATGTATTTATATAAATATTTATATAAATATTTGTTTGGGTTTAATTGCGGTACTGGGGATTGAACTCACGACCTTGCACTTGCCAGGCAGGCACTTATGCCACTGAGCTAAATCCCCAGCCTTATATAAATATTTGTAAGATCTAAGTACAAACAAAAAAATTACAGGCCTGGATCTGGGGAGTGCAGTTCAATGGGTAGTTTACCTAGCATGTATATGCAAGGCCCTGAATTTGAGCCCCAGAAAAAAGAAAAAGAAAAAAAAATGAAAAGAAAAAAAAATTTTTTTTTAAATTACAAATAAAAGGAATTCTTTCCAAGGAACCGAAAATTAAAGGCGAATAACAGCACTAGAAAAGCATCATCTGCAGTTCCTAAGTGTCAGGGGCAGCTAAAATTATTAGATGAAAATACACTGGGAACTTTGTAATAGACGCACTATTAGATGTAATAGATAGGGCTGGGGATTTAGCTCAGTGGCATAAGCTCTTGCCTTGTAAGCGTGAGGTCATGAGTTCAATCCCTGGTACCAAAAAAAAAAAAAAAAAGCTAGATGTAATAGATGACATGTCCTAAATAAACTAATTAATCATAAAATTGCTAACAGTGGTATAAATGGAGATTAGATTTATCTCGATATGATACTATGTAGACAGTAAGTATGCAAAGACATCTACGAAATATTCCTGTAACAATTGGGCTGAGTATATAATTCAGAGGGAGAGGGTTTGCCTACCATGCATAAAGCCCTGAATCTCTAGCACCACAAAAAATAAAAATAAAACATTTAAAACTAAACTTGAACCTGTATCTAAATCTAACCACCTAGGATACAAGGCTGAGATAAAAGGACTGTTGTGAGTTTGAGATAAGCCTGGGTTACAAAGCAGACCTCTAGGCCAGCCTGAAATACATAGCGAGATCCTGTTTTAAAAAGACCAAAAACCAGGCAACCAAAAACAAAACAAAAGGAAACAAAACAAAATAAACTAACCATGGGCTGGGGATTTAGCTCAGTGCCTTAAGTGCCTGCCTGGCAAGTGTGAGGTCATGAGTTCAATCCCCGGTACCAAAAAAAAAAAAAAAAAAAAGGCTGGGGATTTAGCTCAGTGGCATAAGCACCTGCATGGCAAGTGTGAGGTCCTGAGTTCGATCCCCAGTACTGCAAACAAAACAAAACAAAACAAAAACAAACAAACAAACAAAAAAAACTAACCACCACTTGACAAAACAAGAGAGTGAAAGGACATTTTAACACATCAGAATGTAATCAACCAAATTAAGAAAAAATCCTAGAGATACTATGCTCTAGAATAAATGATGCGGTTTTTTTCAACAAATAAATGGCATTTTTAAAAGGAGAAAGGGGAAACCATTATACACGCATAACTAAATACATTGCAGGATTGAGTAAATGAATATATAGATAGGTGTTAAAAGCAGCTAGAGGCCGGGGATTTAGCTCAGTGGCTTAAGCGCCTGCCTGGCAAGCGTGAGGTCCTGAGTTCGATCCCCGGTACAAAAAAAAAAAAAAAAAAAAAAGCAGCTAGAATTCAGTGTAGAAGGAAGGGTAGGCGGTTATATAATGGGGAAAGGGTAGGCAGAGCATAACGGGGTTGGGTTAGAATTGGAAGTATTAGTATAAGAATTCATGATTTCTACCTTTGTATGCTAAAACAACTTGGAATGATACTTCAGCAGCGATGACCACATCCACCACTTGGATATTGGTTTCTAAATACCACCTCTCACTAAGAGCTGTTTGGGGAAACAGCTGATTTCAAGGCTAGTGCCGAGTAAATGCCAAATAGACCTGAACCACCATGCTCCGAACTAAGGCAGTGAACATACGTTAGAAGCATACCAAAAAGATATAGGAACCAGTTTGATGGTCCAAATCTGGGACAGCCTGAGAAGTGAAATAAATGAGCTACATGAAACAACCTATTAACAATCAATGAAACCAAGGCCAGGCAAGATGGTACATGCCTGTAATCCCAGCTCTCAGGAGGCTGAGGCAAGAGAATTGCTGCGAGTTCAAGACCAGCCTGGGGTACAAAGTCAGTTCAAGGCCAGTTCAAACTGCATAGTGAGACCCTGTCGCCAAAAAAAAAAAAAAAAGAATCAAATGAGACCATAGTTGCTATAATGGTAGATGTGAAATGTCACTATTTTGCAAAATCATAACTAAATTCTGGCAAGAATCATCGGTGGAAGCTAAATCAAGCAAAGGGAAGGGAGAAATCCGATGAGGAACACAGTCTACACATTTTACTTATTAATTAAAAAAGTAGAAAAATTATAGAAATAAAGGATTATAGAAATAAGGGATAATATCTTAGCCAGTAAAGTGTAATCGCATGAAAAGGACCTAACACTATTTATACAATGTTTCAGTCTAAAAATGCAAGTCTAAGTCTACTCATGAGGAAGCAAATCTAAATTGAGGAAAATCATATAAAAATGGGGCTATAATTTCTTAAAAATGCTAGTGTCATGAGAATCAAAAGAGCAGTTGTTCAAAACTAAAGATGATTACATAGAGCAATTAAATGTAACGTAATATCCTGAACTGTATGCTGTACAGAAAATTTGCTATAATAGTTTTGTGAAAATTGATAAAATTAAGACACGAACTAAAGCGCAGATAAAAGTATATATCAATGCTAAATCTGAATTTGGTACATCATCACTGTTAAGATATATGTTATACTAGAGGAAAAAATGAATATATGATATGCAACCTACTTTCAAGTAGTTCAAACAAACTAAATAGTTTGTATATGAACATATATAAACAAAGAATGGACAAATATCAACAATGTGCTAATCTGGATAAAGGTACAAGAGTACTTTGTAATATTCTTCCAACTTCTCTGTAAATGTGAAATGATTTAAAAGTCTAAAAAGCTGCCAAAGGTGGTAGCACATGCCTGTTATCCCAGGTACTCAGACTGCTAAGACCTGCCTTGCATGTGGGCAAGACTCTTGTCTGAAAAAAAAAATGAAACAAAGAAAATTTAAAAGACACAACTGAGAAAAACTGAACCTAATTCATGAAGAATCAAGATTCTGTCAGTGACTCTACTAGGTATTAAGAAATCTTGCAAAAAAAAAAAAATTAGTATTACTTTAGGTGCTGTATGATAACTCTATTACATCTTTTTAAAAAGAGTCATCACCTGTCCTAGATATGAGATACAGTACATACTTACTTATACGAGGAATTTGCTTTAAAATACTCCAGCTGCATTTATGTTTTGGAACTAAAATGTGAAGGATAAAAAGACAGTTACCCACTTCAAGATGTGAGGATGGCACTTTTTTCATATTTCAGAACTCTATGGGTGTTGACTACTGGCCCAGCCTGGAGAAAGAGTTCCCACAGCAGTGGTTCACTAACCTTGTCGTCAAGGCCCCCCACATAAACAGCAGCATCCTGATTCCGTTCAGAGATCAGCCCCGCAGCCATGGTCAAAGAGCTCCCGCCGTCTCCAAACGGCAGCTCTGCCCGCTGACCTCAGTTACCACCCATATTTCAGAACTCTAAAAATCACCCAATTACATAGCAAAGGTTGTTTCTGCTACACACCATCTCGCATCTCAATGCTACTGGAGGGATAACACAAAAGCATAACTCATGAACCAAAGAGGAATTCAATCATGCAAACTATGTCAGAAGAAATATTAAGTACGGGGGTGGGGTTTACCTTTATTTAAATCTAAACGACGGACGAAATTTCAAGAAAATATGTCACATTCTTCCCCGGTTTTCACCTCGGAGGAGTCTGGGAAATCGTATCCATTCTTGAGCGTGCAATTTATCACCATCATGGGTCAAAAACAGAGGCCTCGCCGTGACATTCTGGCAGGAGTCGCTCCAAGGGATGGCGCTGCGGTGTCCTTGGGGACTCCGCGGGGAAGGATGGCGGCCGGCGCGAGGAGACACCGAGAGGCCGCGCTGGAAGAACTGCAGGCCCCGGTGGCGCGGTGGGCGAGGGCCGTCCGCGACGGCGGGCGAGGCGGAGGCCCACAGTCGTGTGAGGCCTGGGAGGGCGGCGGGCCGCTGCAGTTACCTCACTCAGCCCAGACCTAGCCAGCGAGCCGAGGGACTCGCTGCGAGGGCAGAGGCCGGGAGACGCGAGCCTGTGTCCTGGAGACCCGAGAGCGGGAAGCGGCTGGGAGCCTCGCCAGCCACCGCCTCCGATCCCGGCCCCGCCCCCCCAGCCCGCAGCCCCGCCCCTGGCCCGAGAGCCCGCCCGCCCTCTCAGGCCCTCTCCGGGTACGCAGTCTGGTTCTCCTCGCTTGTGCTGCACCCCTCCCTTCTGGAATTTCGGGGGTCCTTTTACGGTGCCTCTTGCTCCACATCTTCTTTAGGCCTTGGTCTTCTGAGTGCCCGGCCGTGGCGGCGGGCTTTGCATCAGAACCCTCAGATAGCCAACTAATGCCGGGTCTGGTGGCGCACGCCTGCAATCACAGCACTTGGGAGGATTGTCGCGAGTTCGAGGCCAGCGCTGGCTGCATAGTGAGCCTCTGTCTCACCCCCCCCCCCCAAATCCTAATACCTAAGCTCACTACATTCCACCTTTCTGGTAAAGACCTTCACAGACCCCAAAATAGAGTTTGTTCACTGGCCCTCCACAGACCAAGGTGAGTACGTTAGAACACATAGGAAAAACGTTTTTCTTGATGGTTAATGATATTGAGCATTTAAAAATATATTTATTGACCATTTTTATTTCTTTGAGATGTGTCCTATTCAGATCATTTGCCTAATTTAAATGAACGTGGATATTTGTCCAGCGCTGTTGTGAGGCGTTCTCCAATACATGTTTTCAGCACTTTTGTCTAGAATCAACTGGTGTAGGATGGGTGTGTTTCTGGGTTCTCTGTTTTATTGGTTGTCTGTTTTTATGCCAATAGCTTCCTGTTTTGATTACTGTGGACACACACTTGTGGTCCCTGCCTCTCCTCCACAGTAGCTGGATTACACAAGAGTGCAACTGCATTCAGTTTATTGTTTTAAAAACTGTTTTGGCCATTCCCAGTCCTCTTATTTCCATATGAACCTGTTAATTTCTCTAAGAAAATCTGCAAGGAGTCTGATTGGGGATTGGGACTGCTGTAATCTGTACATTTGGTGAGAACTCTTGTATTCCCATTAATATATTTCTTATTGAGTTTAATTTCTTCTAGCACTGTTTTGTAGTTTCCAGGTCATACACATTAAAATTTGACTAAACCTAATCTTAGATGGCTTTTGATGCTATTTTAAAAAATTTGAGACTGTGTCTTCCTGTGTTCCCCAGGCTGGCCTCAAACTCCAGCCTCCAGTGATCCTTGTGCTTCAAGCTCTTGAAGAGATAGGATTACTACTGGGCCCAGCTATTTTTAACGTTTTCATTACTTACTGCTATTATAGAGAAATTTAATTGATTTTTGTACACTGATTTGTAATCTTTCTAAATCTTAATTTTAGTTGCTAGCTCAGGTATTTTCTATGTAAGATTTTCTACATAATGATTGGTATTTGTGAATAAATAAGCTTACTTCGCTTTTTCTAATTTGTACATCTTACATTTCTTTTGTTTTCCGTATTGCAGTAGTCAGGACCACCACACCACATTGAAATAGAAGCAGTTAACAGGCATCCTTTTTTTCTCAACTTTAAGGAGAAAACATTGTTTCACCAGTATGTTTTTTAATGTTTGTCACAGATGTCCTGTATCGTTTATTCTTTTATTCCGAGTTTGCAGAGTCTGATTATTTTTTTGGGGGATGGCCTTCTATATCCTGTTTTGGGTTGATTTTCTTGGACCTGTGGGTTTATAGTCTATCAAAGCACTAGAAGTGAATAGTAATGTAGGTGCATAGGTAAGAGTAGCTTTGTGTGTCAGATTCAGATTCTTTAGGGACACACTCCTTTCCTGTTCTACATGCTTTAAGTGATGATCCTTTACCATCCTATCCCATTGGGTCATTCAAAGCACTTTAGTTCTTTTGGGTTAAGTGCACTTCTGGTTTAGAGATGTCAGGATAACACATGGTCTCACAGGGGCTTTGGAGCAAACTGCCTGTAAAGAAAGACTAAATATGAAAAGAACAGAAGTGAACTAGAGAAAACTGAAGATAATTGGGACCCTTGATCTAATCATGTGGAAGAAGCTCTATATTTGCACTTTTTAGTTTTGAGGGCCAATACAGTCTTCTTGTGCTAAAACTAATTTGAGCTTTGTTTTCTTTGAGACAGGGTCTTCCCTATGTAGTTCACATTGTTTTTGAACTCACTACATAGCCCAGCCTGGCCTCAAACTCATGGCAGTCCTCCTACCTTGGCTTCCCAAGCACTGAGGTTAGAAGCATGTGCAACCATACCCAGCTGTTTGTATTTCTGTCCACCTGCAATGAAGTCCTTAATGCCACCCTATGAACTTATCATTTTTTGAGGAAAAAGGTAGGGGTAGCATATTTAAATTCACATTTTAAAGACCATTCTGTCCTCTGTGTAAAAATAAAAGCAATGAAGGTCAGAGATCACTTAGATAGATCCATGTTAAACAGTGTAACTAAAAACCTCAAGTAGTCAGACAGTTGGACAGATAGAGGGGACAAGAAGAGACTTGCTTAGAAATTAGTGGCCAATTCATTTAGAGGGACAGAATTTTTTTTTTGGTACCGGAGATCAAACTGACAACCACGCACTTTCCAGGCTTACACTGCTGAGCTAAATCCCCGGAAAGGGACAGAAAATTTTAAATATGATATCCATATTTCTGATAAGCAAGAGTAGACATCAGGAGAAAGGGATGAGCTCAGACATGGTGATGTTTTGACACAGGCGCTTTGGGACGTCATTCAAGCGTGGGCTGGAAACATGATGTGGGGCTCCTGGATCTCACATGATAATTTAGTTTCAAAGAGTTCTCTTGCTGATAGAAGCTGCCAAAAATGTAAAACACATGACATAGTCTTAAAATAAATGTTTAATTTCAAATATGTTGTTATGCTGTAGAAATGTTCAATTAAAATGAAAAAACAGTAAAAAGTATTTCCATTCTACATTTGAAGTAGAACCATAAAACTAAATGAAAAATAGCTTTAGTTTTTACAAAATTTAGGATTTAAAAATCTTACCACATAGCTTCATTCTCATTTATATATGAGAACAAACTTTAGAAGACAAAGATTTACTATAGGACTCAAAAATATTCAGAAGAAAAGTTTTAAGGGAATTTAGAGATATTGTTAAAGAATAAAAGGCAATTCTAAACATTCAAAACCTCTGGATTTTATGTTTTGGTTACTCATTTCCTTAAATGCCTGTATTGTTATAAATTTTCCTCTCATGAATAAGAGGGAAAACATGAAGGTGGGAAATACCTAAGGAAGACAATGAGTAATCTGTGAAATTAAAGTCACTAGAAAATACAGAGAGAAATTTCTGTTACTAGTAGTCAGGTTTTCATTGAACAAGTCACTAGGAAGTAAACTGTACTGAAGAAACGTTAAACATACATCACACAAGTCAGGGTCAGTATCTCACGTTGCAAAATTACTAAAACTGATTTTTGTTTCCAAACCATCCTGCTATACTACAAGGGGAGAGGGGAGCGTTATAAAGGAGGGTAACAAGGGTAGATATGATGATATATGTTACACACAGGTATGAGGAAGTCACAATGAAATCCAGTATTTTTATAATAAAATATACAGTAATAAAAATATATATTAAAATATCACAGGTACATTACAACTAAGATCTTCAATAACTCCTGACTTCCCCCAACGAATACACAGTTTCATAGACTATGTTCTAGCAATGATTCCCTACCTAAATGTTTAATAACCATGACCAAGAAACATGCTGAGGAAACACCAACTACAAGTATATTTACATGGTGGATGAAGGTGCTAAATCCACACGATTGCAAGTGTGACCACTGACTGCCAGGACTGGCATCCATGGAAGGTAAAACTCAAGAATTTGGTTTGATAGTCTCTCCAGGTTAAGTCTTCTGAAAGCTAACATTTTTTTTTTTTTTTGAGACAGGGTATTGATATGCATGCAGTTCAGGCTGAGCTTGAGCTCTTTGTAGCCCAGGCTGATCTTTAACTCTCAATGATCCTCCTGCCTCAGCCTCCCGAGTGCTGGGATTATAGGCATGTGCTCCCATGCCTGGCTTAGGCTAAAGTTTTAGAAACTGTTCTAGAAGATTAAAAAATATGAGGTCTTGATTTGTTCTCTTGGGCTGCTTAGCTCCAGAAGATATTACAAATTTCTGCTATACAGCTGGAGTTGTTAAGCCCTTTGAAAGTATGCTGTGTGAATGAATGGGATGTTCAGATTTCTAAGACATGCAGCCTACAGCCCTTTTAAAAGATATACCCTTCAATATTATGAGTTTATTATATATATATATATATATATATATATATATATAAAAGTGGGTATCTAAATGTGCTCAAAACTGTAGTATGTATCTACATATTTCTAGCAGAAAGTGAGTCACATGTAAATTACAGCTTTTAAGCAAGACCATCCATTTTAAGTACACATGAATAAATTTACAAAACTGATAAATACATACTATACATTCATTTTGTATATTTAAAAAAAGAAACTTAAGGAAATGAAGAGCTGAAAGATGAGAGGTAGTAGCACTCAATGAATGATTGTTTAACCTACAGTATACACTCGAAGATTGTAGGAGAAAATGTAATTAAATTCTCTGAGAAAAAATGTGGCAAAGACAGTTCTATGATCTTAGGAAAAGATAAAAGTAAAAATATATCCAAAATATATCTTAAAAATTGTTACACATGCATTAGTGACAACAAACAGAGTAATTAATTGCTCTCGGACAATGGAAAGAAGTCTAGGGTTTTATAGTTTTCAGCCCCAGTCATTCATTCTCAACTCTTTTCAATTCCCTTGTTGCCATGATTCCAGAGTACTTGGTTTAGTAATTCCATGTGTGTTGAAGTGGAATTAAACACTATATCACTAGTAACTGTTTTATACACTGTGTACATTGGATAAAACTTGTGTACTATAAACAAGGGAGAAACAGCAGGGGAAAGTCACTCTAAACTGTGGGAAGAAGCGGTATCTGCTGATGAAGCAGTTTTAAAACTTGACATATAAGGCCTGGGGCCAGGGGTTTAGCTCAGCAGTATAAATGCCTGCCTGGCAAACACGAGGTCGTGAGTTCAATCCCCAGTACCAAAAAAAAAAAAAAAAAAAAAAAAAAAAAAGCCTCTGAAAACTTGACAAATCAACAGAAAGCTAGGCCTCACCTCCAAAATTTCCAACTTAGTAGGTCTGCAGTGAGACCAGAATCTGAAGAGTTTCTCAATAAATTCCCAAGGTGAAGTTGGCACACAACACTTTTGATAATCAAGGCTCCGAGGGAAACCATAGTCACAAGACAAAAAGCCAGGTGGACAGGAAAAGAAAACAGTCTCTTTCTGCATAGCTGTGCAAGACACAGAAAGTTAATTATCACTTGTCTGACAAAAACAGTAGTTAAATAAATGCCTTCACAAAAATAAACATTTTAAAAATACATGTCATTTGCCTATTTAAGAGCTGTTGTAGAATCCAATATTATGACAATGGACCTTGTTATCTAGCCTATTTAAATTTGGATACCAAAATCCTAGGATTAACTTGAACATGAATAATATAAACTCAAAATTTCTGGCTGCAGTAAAATTGAAAACAAGGATATTTTTAATCCTGTGTTGAAATCATACATAATCTTACTTCACTTGTTTCTTTTAGTTTGGTTTTTTCGAAACAGAATCTTGTTATATATTCCAGCTTGACCTTGAACTTGCAGTGATCCTCCTGTGTTAGCCTTCTGAGTGCTAGGACAAAAGGCATGTGACACTCTCTCTAGCCAGTTATTTCTTAAACCAATTATTCTGCAGTGCTGAGAATTGAACCCAGGACCTTACACATGCTAGGCAAGCACTCTACTATTGCGCTATACTCGCAGTTGAAATTAATCATTAAAAAACAAATGTAGTAGCCATAAAACAATTTCTTTGACAAATGTACTGTTTGTACACTTTGTACAAATGTAGTAGCCATAAAATAATTTCTTTGACAAATGTACTGTTTGTACACTTGTTAAAAATATTTCTATTAAAACTGAACCTAAATTCTCAGATTTAGAACACTTGATACATGGACCCAGCTGAGGCTTTATTTTACAGATCAAAATGCATAGATAAAAATACAATAATTAATGAAGCCGTTCTAATTTTGCTTGGAGAGATTTAAAATTCCCAGTGATGGCTTGTACTGCTGAGGAAGAGCTCATGGACTGGAGCTCAACCAGATAACCACAAACAGCATCCAGGCAGAGATTTGTAAATCTTCTCCTATAAAAGAAACAATACTTGGTCAACTGTAAATACAATTAGAAAATTATCTTCTATACAGCTTCTTCTCCCACAATTTCTGCTAATCTTACTTATGATTCCACAGAAAACAAAAATCCCATGACTAAGTAAATGTCTAACACTGGACGAAAGAGTAGGAAACCTAGCAGGGAGGTCAATTACCAATTTTCATTTGAAGATTATTACAATAAGAAGGAAGCCGTAAGGGATGATTCCAGTTAATATTATTTATATTCTTTTGGCTTTTCAAGAATATCCTGTGAAATAGGCCAACATTATTAAAAACATGTAACTGAAATGTCTTGGCCTCAGGTCACTAATTGATAGCACAACCAGGTGTGGTGATGCTGTATCTTTATTTATGGAAAAGATTTTAGGCCAAAAGTTGAGAAATTTAAAAACTTCTTAATTTCCATAGGAGGTAATGGATATCATTCAAATGGTTATTTTTAATATATATAAGAACTGAAATCAACTATACTTCTTTAAAATTCCCTTATTCTTACATAATCTCTTTAAATTTGTTACCCAGTTACTCATTAGAAACATTTAAAAACTTCTACTGGAATATAATGCTTAACTCAGTTACCTCTCACAATTCAAAACTTGACTAGGATTCTGAACATATCTTGTCAATAGTACATGGATACAATCCAAAAGGTGCAATGGCTTCTTCACTCTGTTCCAGAATGGATCCTATTAAGAACATACACATTCTTGTAGGCAAATTATACCAAGTGACTTTTCAGTTATATTAAAAGATTCATTAGGGTCCAAGTAAAATTTACTGCTACCAAGAAACATTAAATATAGTTATTAAATTATATATATGGCTATGGTTAATATTTGAGCAAACATTAAAAATGTACTGTGCTAGGTGTTTTGGTACACATCTATAATCCTAGCAATTTGGGAGGCTGAGACCAAAGAATACCAAGTTTGAGCCCCCACTGGGCAACTCAGTGAGACCTTGCTCAAAATAAAAAACAAAAAGGGCTGATGGTACAGCTCAGTGATAAGAGTGCCACTGGGCTCAACCCCCAATACTACCATCAAAAATATATAAGTAAATAAATATTACAAAATACAGAGTCTGATAAGATTCAGTGTGATGAGAAAGATCATTAAGCACTGATATGTTTGATGAGGTTACATAGAATAAAATACAGCATTACTTTGTTCTTTAAAAGTAATGGGAACTGGGTGTGGTGGTGCATGCCTATAATCCCAGCACTCGGGAGGCTGAGGCAGGAGGATCATTGCGAGTTTGAGACCAACCTGGGCTACAAAGTGAGCTCAAGGCCAGCCTGAACTGCATAGCGAGACCCTGTCTCAAAAAGACAAGGCCAAAAAGAAAACCACAAACCAAAAAACATACCACCAAAACCAAACAAAACCCCAGAAAGTACTGGGGCTGGAATATAGCTCAGCAGAACAGCTCTTGCCTAGCAGTACAAGTCCTTGGGTTTGATCCCCAGAACTGGGGGGTAGAAGGGATGGGAACCCCCCCAAAACTGAGAACTCCTCTCTAATGTGCTTATCCCATACTCTAGGTTCAGCGTATTCCACCAAGAATAAAATATGTTTATTAAAGTAGAAAATGCTAACATGTCATTTTTCTCATGATATATGGCAGAGCAACTGTGATCATTTTTAACAGTCTAAGCATAATTTCCCATACACAACTGTTTTAGCTGAACCTTCAACTGTCCCCCTAAACACTGAGCCCAATGCAGCAGTGTTCAGAGGCAGCATTGGGAGGGCCTAGAGGTTACTGGATCATGAAGTTGTTCCCCTAATCCACTGATGATGTTAGTGGCTGAATGGGGGGAAAGGGGGGTCCCTCTGCAGGAAGCAGTCACTAGGACCATGTCTTTGAATGGCATCTGTTTTCGCAGGCTTTTCCCTTCTGCTCTGCTCACTGGCTGCCATGAGGTGAGCATCCTTCCTCTGCCGTGCCTTTCCATCATGATCCTCCTGCCTTGAAGCCAGATGATTTTGGGCTGAAACATCTCAACCATGAGCCAAAATAACCTTTTTCTCCTTTAAATTGTGTATGTCAGGCATTTTGTCCCAGCAATACAAAGGTGACTAATGCATCAACCACTGAAGCAAATCTCTGCTGCAACTCAATTAACTAGTGAGAACATACTTGCAAACACACAATGAAAATATTTCACTCTATATCTAGAAAAATGACTTACATAGCTTTATTTTAATATACTAAGTATTTTCCTTACCCGTGACTTGAATAGCTGATCATAAACTTCCAGTAGTCTAGGTAATGGTACTCCAATTTCATTCATAGTCTGTATTACGAAGCCCACATCCCAGTCCAAAGTACAAACTTGCTGCTCCAAGAAATGTATAATAAAATCTGGGAAGGGAAAAAGTCCAGAAACTTAAAAGTTTGAACTCTTGATATCAAAAGGTAGGCTTTAGTCATAACTAAGTATTTTCTAGGGAGAATCTAAAAATGAATTTCAAAAAAATTTTGGGAACTGGAGGAGCAGCTCAATAATATGTATGTACTTAATATGCAGAAGTCTCTGGATCCAATCCCCAGCACTCACTCAACCAATAAAATACAGGTAAGATACATATGAGATACTTTTGTATGTATAAGGTAAGGTACATATGAGAACAGCAAACCTAAAGATAGAGAGTAGGTCAGTGGCTGCCTGATGTTGAAGGGTGGGAAGGAACGGGAAATAACATGGTTTTTGGGGGGATGATAAAAACGTCCTAAAAATCAGACTGCAGTAAGGACACAACTTTATGACTACACTAAAACTATTAAAACATACATTTTAAAGATATTTTTAAAGTACTAAAAAAAGGCTACAATATCTTAAAGAACTTAGAATATAGAGAAAGGTACCAAAAGAACATAAGAGGTATTCAGAATCTCATTACAGAAAGAAACTGATGATTTTTAAAAACACTCATTTTTAAAAACATACCTGTAAGCACTTCCTCAGCACATGCAATGACCTAAATTTGATCCCTACTACCACAAAAGAAAGGAAAATAAAAAAAAAGTTGGAAAAAAAATGTATACTCTGAATTTCACAATTTTTTTAGAAAGGGTTACTGATTTTAGACATCCTGATTTTAAAATAAGAAATATGTTTTTTAAAATATAGTACCCCTCAGATTTGTATTACTTACCTTGATGGTTCTTTGTCCCATTCTCACTGTTCTATCAGTAATAAAACCTTTAATGGTAATGAGCAAACTTATAGCTATGGTACCTGAAATCTGCTAATGACCAGTATAAAAGTCCATGGGTAATAGCAATCACTGAAAAACTGACATCACACCTAGGTAAATTATAGTTTACCATTCAAATACTTATAGTAAATAGAAAAAAAAATCCTACAATTTGACCTAGTTTGAAGTCCCTGGGTGTTCGTTTGCTGTTGAGAAACTGATAGAAATTGAAAGGCCTCTCACATTCTAAAGAGTAGTTCAAAATTTAGTTTTTTTTTCTGTGTTTTTGAGACACTATCTCGCTATAGCACAGGCTGGCCTTTCACTTGTGGCAAGCCTCCTGCCTCAGTCTCCCAAGTACTGGGATTATAGTACAGGCATGCACCATTATGTCCAGCCCAAAATTACCTGTATTATACCTGAATATTACAAAATTAATATTCTTAAATCAAAGCAAAAATAACCTCAAATTGTGTACAATATGGCCCGCCTTTTTAACTATAACAAATATCACTTTCATATACTTACAAACATTTCCTAAATGATGTGTGTGTACATACATATTTATTTTCTCTTTATTTCTCTATCAGTAAAGTGACTGGAAATGTTTTAATACTGTACCTAATCAAACAAGGGTATGAAACCAGGTGTGGTGGCACACACCTGTAATCCTAGCTTGGGAAGCTGAGGCAGGAGGGTCATCACAAGTCAGCCTGGGCTACACAGTGAGTTCAAGATCAGCCTGATCCACATAGTGAGACTCTAGTGTCCAAAAAAAAAAAGGCAAAAAATCCTGAGAATGATTGTAATGGTATTTCTGATCATGTCTGTGAGAAACAGGATATGTCTTTCTGTCAAACCAAATCCATTTTAGTTTTAAATGACTTGGTCATCTACTTACTATCCATCCCTATCACCTTGATATCCTGCAAGAAATGGTGAATATATGCCTTTTCTCAGAACACACAGTTTCCAAGATAACCAAGAACTGTCCATTCCAAACCATATTTCCCCTCTTTAACAACCCCTGCCTCATGATAATATTTAGATATGTTTCTAAATATTTTCATTAACAAAGGAACTTAATATTCTACTTTATGGGTGTATTGTCATTGCTTCTAATGTTTTAGGAAAAATTGTAGATTGGCAAATGGCTCATAATAACTAGTGCTATCTATACAATAACTGTAATTAACATCTTTGGCTAAGAAAAGAGTTCTAATAATAAAATTTTAATATAATTACCTGGTATTTAAGAAACTGTATACCCTTAACATAACAGAGAGCATAATTTACAGACTATTAGCCATTTTCTTTCCTCTTCACCAACTTGTATTTGGTTACCAACAGCATAATCACCTATAGTTTGTTGGTTAGCACAGTTCCAAGAGCTGGTTAAAGAATATTTCATACCCAATTATTAACAAATACTGCTATTCCTTAGAGATCTTTCTTTCTGAAGAAAATTAAACTGCTGAGCTTCAATAACACAAAAGATACTTTACGTTTTACTCTAAAGATCTTTTGTTTTTTTCTTGTTTCTGTTTTTTTCTGAGATAGGGTCTTGCTTTGTAGTGTGGAGTTAGCCTTGAACTTGCGTATGTAGCCCAGGCTGGCCTTAAACTCAGTGTGATCCTCCTGCCTCACCCTTCTGAATGGTGTGATTATAGGGATGCACCATCATCCCTAGCTAAAGATCATTATTTTTCAATGAAGAAAAACGGTGAAATGAAGAAAGCCAGCAAAATAGAAAATAACCCAGAACTTGGAAGGCTAAGAATCTGAAGTAAAGCTAGGTTACACAGTGACCTCAAGGCCAGTCTGGGTTACAGTGAGACACTATGTCACAAAACCAAAACCAAACCAAACCAATCTGGAAAATAAAACACGAGAGCACCTAGGATTCCTGCTTACCTAAAGGAAAGAAGCGAGGTGTGCCAGCATAAATTTTGCCAAGGAGGACGATCTTGAGACTAAGAGCGTGCATTCTGTCTGAGGAGCTCAATGTTACACTATCACTCAGTTCTATAGGAAAGAGACATGTCAGTAGAAACCCAACTTATTTTTAATGTGGAATGTTTACATTAGCTATTTAATTCGGTTTCAAGACACAAAATACTTCTGAATTGTTATTCACTTTAATTAGCAAAGTCTGTGTTTCTGTTAGTGACAAATCTTTTTTTTTTTTAATAATTTTTTTTTTAATTTGAAAGAATAAAACAAAAGGGGGCAGTACAGAGTAGATCAGAACAGGACAACATAGGCAACACAGTACTTTACATTAAGACAACTGGACATCAACAGTGGCTAACACCATATCTCTTACTCTGCTATAGTTGAGCCTAGTTTCAAATACAATAATATCAAACATAACACAATAGTATAAAGCCATGCATAGAGTGAAAGAATTACAGGGCTTTCTGAACCGAATAACAGAAAATGATCAATGGGTACTATAATATCTCATTTTCGATAAAAAAAAATTTTTTTGTTTGAACTATCACACATATTCAAATTCCAATAAGACACAATGTGATAGATAGAACCAACGGTAGTAGAACAAAAAAAGCATGGTAGGACTTCTAAGAAGGATGATATTAAATCAGCAATGGCTGTCATAATGTTTTGTTTTCTTCAAAACAGCTGTTCATATCATCACGTATGATATAGTCAAACAAAACAGGATAACACCATTCCACCTGATGATTTAAAACTTTGAAAGACTTCGA
>PVJX010009329.1:0-61486 GCA_004027295.1 Dolichotis patagonum | reverse complement strand
TGTATTAGTTCAGGTTCCTTAGAGGAACAGATTAAATACAAAAGATATATCTGATTATATAGAGTATTTACAAGGTAGCCTCTCAATGGCTGTCCATGCAGTCTAGGTGGGAAAAGGCAAAGTGGAGGCTGCAGCTGGAGAGCTGCTCCCTGGGTCTGTGCTGGAGGCTGAAGGGCCTGGAAAAGAGTGCCCAAAAGAGAAGCCCTGAGCTCCTCTGAGGAGTGCAAAGCGACAGACTGCCTTCTTTCCCTTTTTATTCCTTCCAGGCTGTAAGCCTATTGGTTGCTGCCACTTGCATCAAGGTTGGGCCCTCCCACGTCTCTTTGTGGCCTATTTGACATCATCCACAGACACCCAGAGCTTTACTAGCCTGCTGGGCTGTTGTTTTGAAGCAGTGTCTAACCATGTAGTCCAGGCTGGCCTTGAGTTCACTATGTAGCCAAGGCTGGCCTTGTATTTGAGGTGATCCTCCTGCCTCAGTGTCCCTAGTTCTGGGATTACTACACCTGAATGCTAGGCTGCTCTTATTCAAGTCAAATTGACATATCAAAATTAAGGGTCACAGTCTTCTAACCCCCGTGATTTGAACTACACAGGAACCAGGACTTTGTTGTGTTGACTGCCGTATTTCAGTTTACAACCATGCTTGGCACAGTGCCAAGGCCTTGATAAAAAGGTTAAATAGATGAATTTGTATTTGACAGTTTCAGTTATGCATCCAGTTACAAATCAGTTTTTGTCCGGAACAGGAGCTACTCCTCTTACCTGAGAATAAACTCTATGACTAATTTACAATCTGATTGCAGACTGCAAAATGGATTTTGGAACAAAGATGTCAGTCTCTGAGATTCTATCAGCACAGATGCTGCTTGATGGACTGGTGAACTAGAGCTAAGTAGGCAGGAAAGTGGGGCCTCCAGCTCCGGATTCCTGTTGTGTCAAGAAGCCCAAGCTGTTCAGCATTATTTTCTCTGAAACCAGAATCTGAAAATGAATAATCCATTGTTTTACTAAGCAATGCTGCCTGTGCCACAGTGAAGCACTTTGACCCTTGTGGACTGGGGATATAGTTTAGTGGCACAGCGCCTGCCTGGCAAGTGCAAGGTCCTAAGTTCCATCCATGATACAAAAAAAAAAAAGGAAAAGAAAAGAAAAAGAACTTTGACCCTGGCAACAGGCAGAAAGAGCAAAGGGAAGCATAAGCAATGTGGTCTGCTCAGCTTGGAGAAAGCGGCCACTCTAGCTCTGGAAAGCTCTTAGTGATTGGAAAAACATAACACAGCACAGATAAGGAACATACAACAGAAAGAAATTTGTTTTAGGGTCAAATTGAAATACAAGAATGTACTTAACAGCACTGGCTATTTGAGAGATGCAAAATAAAGCAATGCTGAGATTTCACCTCACCCCAGAAAGAATGGCTGGTATTAAGATATCAACCAATAACAAATGTGGGACGGACTGTGGGGAAAAAGGAACCCTTCTCCGTTGTTGGTGGGAATGCAGACTGTTGCAACCACTGTGGAAACCAGTGTGGAGACTCCTCAAAAAACTAGGATTGGAGGTCCAATTCAACCCAGCTATTCCCCTTCTGGGTATCTTTCCAAAAGAATTAAAAACATCATACCACAGTGATATATGTGTGCCCATGTTTATAGCAGCATAGTTTATAATAGCCAGATCTTGGAAACAATCTAAGTGCCCATCAACTGAGGAAGCAATAAGAAAGCAATAAAAAAGATGTGGTATTTCTATATAATGGAATACTATTCAGCCATAACAAATGATAAACTGAACATTTTTATAAGTAAATGGATATATCTTGAAAACATACTTGAATATATCACATATCCATAATCATCACATTGTTTCATTAGTATGATTAGAAAAAAAACATGTATTTTGTTCCAGAGAGAATGACTTCAGCCAAGTAATGACTCAGGTCACACCTGCCATACTTTAACTAACACACTGTGAGCCATTTTGAGTTGACTTTTGGATGTCTTAAGAAATTTTTGATTTTTTTTGCATGTGGATATCCAGTTGTTCTATTATATTTATTGACGGTACAATCTTTTCTCCACTTAACTGCTTCTGCATCTTTGCCAGAAATCAAGTGTCTGTTGTATATATATTTTGGGACCTTATATTGGTACCTTTGTGGTTTGTCTATCTTGATATACATGCTGTTTTGTCATGATTGGTGTAACTTTGTGATAATAAGTCGTGGGATTGGGGAGGGTTGGAGCTCTAACTTTGTTCCTTTAGCAAAGTTGTTTAGATTATTCTGAGTCTTTTTTTATTTTTATAGAAATGTAAGAATCAAAATGCTAATCTATATGAAAAATGATGTTGACAGTTTGATAAGGGATTGTGTTTTCTAATCTTTATTACTTTCTTCTATTCATTTTTTGTTTCATTCTGTCTTTTATTTTTAATTAAAAAACAAATAAATGCAAGAATGTAGATGTGAAAAATGAAATGAAGTTGGACCTAGTGGCTCATGCCTGTAATCCCAGCACATGGGAGGCTGAGGCAGGAGGATTTTGTGAGTTTGAGGTGGGCCTGGGTTACATAGCAAGACTTTGTGTCAAAATAACAAAGAAAACCAAAACAAAAAAACAAAGAAAGAAAAAGTTGTGATCAAGGACATCTGGGCACTGAGAAACAAGTCTCAGGTTAGTGCAGTTGAAGGTGAGGGCATTTGGAAGACCAAGGGTTCTGGAAAGGTAGGTAGAGGTGGGATCTATTAAGGAGCTCAAACTTTATCATAAAAGTAATGGGGTGGCATGAGTGACATGAGAATGAAGCCTAGAGCTTCTATTACACTGCAGTTTCACATGAGTGAAACTGAGTCTTAAAAGAGAATCCTAGCCAGGTACCTGCCTGTCATCTCAGTTCTCAGGAGGCCGAGACAATAAGATCTTCATGAGTCTAAGGCCAGCCTGGACTATATAAGCAAGTTCAAGGCCAGCCTGCACTACACAGTGATATCTTGCCTCAAAAAATCAAAAAAAGAACAAACAAAAAACACTCCCCCAAAAGGAGACTGTTTAGCCACCAGGCATGGTGGCACAGGCCTATTATCCCAGCACCCTCCAGGCCGAGGCAAACGGTTCCTGGGTTTGTGGCCAACCTGGACTGTGTGGTGAGACCCTATTTCAGGAAAAAAAGAAAAAGAATCATCGTGGTGTAAGGTGGAGGGTTGGGGATGGCTTCTGCCTCTAACCCCAGAACTTGCTTGGGAAGCTGAGGTAGAGGATCACTGGGAGTTCAAGGCCAGCTTGAAGGACACAGCACGACCTTGTCTCAAAACAAATCAAAGCCAGGCCTCAACATCTGATTTAAAAATATTTGCTCTTGCTCTTACCCATTGGGTAGTATTTCCTTCCTAACTGTGACATATTAGGCTATTCACTGGCACTGTAGAGCACACCTGATGTAATTAAATGGCCCAGAACAAAACTGGAAGCCTGGATCCTCTTTTGGCCTAGGATCTCAATTTCCTGACCAGAACACTGGAGATAATTATGCCTGCTTACTCACTGGCTTATTTTAAGGGCCAAATGAAAGAATATATGAGGAAATGTCTTTGCAAGCTGTGAAGTGTGAAATGTATCATGAATATTTTTTTACTTTTGTAGCTCTTTGTGTGTCTGTGAGCTAATTGTAAAATGGAACGTGTGGTAATGATTGGTGGATGCTTCCAGTAAGAAAGCTTAGAAGAGAATTTTGGCAGCTTGAAATCAACAGGGTATTGGTAAGTACTGGTTTTGAACTCACTGTGTAGCCCAGGCTGGTCTTGAGTTTATGGTGATCCTCCTGCCTCAGCCTCGGAATGCTGGAATAACAGGCATGTACTACCATACCCAGTGGAATCCTCTTTTTGAATAGCAGATTTTGGGCTGGCAATGTAGCTCAGTGGTAGAGCACTTGGTCACCATGCACCAGACCCTGGATTTAATCTCCAGCACCCCCACCAACGTGAAATGAATGGAAGATCATAAATCCATGTTCGTCGTTGGCCATGCCTATTACCTGGTGGATTTTTTTTCTTTGATACTGAGGATCAAACTCACGATCTTGTGCTTGCCAGGCAGGCGTTTGTGCTGCTAAGCTATATCTCTGGCCCTTACCTGCTGGATTTTTATTTTGTAAAATTTATTTATTTAGTCTTTTTGAGACAAGGTCTTGCTATGCACTTCTTTGTAGCCCAGGCTGGTCTTGAACTCATAATAATCCTCTTGTCTCAGCCTGCCGAGTGCTGGGATTGATTATAGGTGTGCACTACCATGCCCAGCGAGGTTGTTCTTTGACTAAGGGAACAAATCTGCTTTCAGTTTTGTTTAAGGAAGGAATGGCCAGTGCAGGTAGGGCAAGTCACTGAATCACTGCCCTGGGAGTCCAGGGTGCTAGGGAGGCCACGCTGGCCTCAAAGCGGACTCTCTGAGCCACTTCCTCCCAGCTCTCCATGCCTGGCACCCCCCAGCAACAATCACAAGTGAGTGTTTTAGTACTGGTCAGAGGGAGGATGGTGAGGGGGAAAGGATATAAAATGAATTAAGATGTATTACTTAAGTGTACCAACTTCCCACAAGGCATGTAACCATTATATATCACAAACATGCTAACAAAAATTAAAATTTGGAAAATTAAGTACTGGTCAGAAACCAAGGCCATGGAGTAACATTAAGTTACTGCAGAATTAATACAGTTCCGAGCTAGAAACTCTTTTTTAAAAATTTGAGACAGGTTCTTTGAAAACTGGCTTTGAGCTGACCATGTCCTGTGTAGCCCAGGCTGGCCCGAAACTCATGGCAATCCTCCTGCCTCAGCTTCCTGAATGCTGGGCTTACAAGTGCCTGCCACCACACCTGGAGAAATCCTTCTTTTGGAAACAAGATCTCCCCAGTTTCCACACTATTTAGTAGAATTTAGGTTACAGAGAGGATGCCATAATGGACAAGTTTTTGTGGGAACTAATCATCACTGTCCTCTAGGGTCTGGGTGCCACCACAAGTCCAGGAGCTCATTCTATCATATGGTGGGGGGGGTGGGCAGTTGAGAAGGTGGAGCTGTGCACACATACTAACTAAATTTAGGAGACCAAAATACTAGGTCATGCAGTGACCAGAAATTACCACCAGATGGTGCACTCTCCTCCTATAAGAAAAACTAAAACCACAAATTATATCGGCAGCCCGACATGGTGGCACCTGTAATCCCAGCACTATTAAGCTGAAGCAAGAGGATCATTGTGAGTTTGAGGCCAGTGTGGGCTACCCAGTGAGTCCAAGGCCAACCTGAACTATACAGCTAGACACTGTCTCCAAAATGTAAAATTATGGTGGAAAATCAAGGATACAATTAAGAGAGTTGGGAGTTGTTGCCCACACCTGTAATGCCAGCTGTTTGAGAGGCTGAGGTGGGAGAACTGCAAGTTCAAGGCCAGCCTGAGCACTGTAGTAGGCTCCTGCCGCCAAAAAACAAATAAAGAAATAAGTAAATAAATAAATAAACAAAATTAAACTTTTAAAAAGTGAAGTCAGGCATAGCAGGAGATAGGAGGATCCTTGTGACTTCCAAAGTGACCAGCCTGGGTTCCAAAGTGAGCTCAAAGCCAGGATGAACTGCATAGTGAGACCCTGTCTCAAAAAGACCAAAAAGAAAAAAAAAAAGAATATTACAAAGAGAATTGGATGATCTTAAAACAGAATAGGTCACCAAGCTATAATAGCTGGATTCATTCAAGCATCAGAATGGGTGACCAGTTAGGCAGAATGAAGTACCTCAGATACTTCTGGATACTTCTGCCTAGACCACATTGGAGAAAACTCTTGCTTTTTGCTTTATTTTATTTATTTATTTATTTATTTATTTTCCCTTTTTGGTACCAGGTACCAAACTCATGACTGTACACTTGCAAGGCAGGCACTTAATGCTACTGAGCTAAATCCCTGGCTCTGTTTCCTTTATTTTTGAAAAATTTTTATTACAATGTTTGCAGTCCATAATGATTACCCTCATCGTGGAGAGCTGGTACGGGTACATAACACAGCATAATTCTTTCTAGTTTCCTTCCCATCTTTAAGGATTTCTGCCCCTTAGGGCTTACTTTTTCATCCTAGAAAACTCTGAAAATTTTCTGCTTATGCATTCCTAACAGTACAACACTATAAATCTGTCTCAGAGGGTCCACAGAAACATTCAGAGTCTGTTTTGTTTCATCTTTTCACCGGATCTGACAGAAAGGTTATGGCTCTTACTGCCCGGCCTGTAACGAAGCTTGGGCAGTCAGACTCCAGCCCTGGGGAGCGGAGACCTCCAGTGTGGCTGAAGGGCTGATGTGGTGGAACCTGTTTGGAGGGAGCCAGGTGAACTAACTCACCCTTTTCTTCTCAGAGACTCAGTCCTGCGCTTCCCAGAAGTGGGAAAGTTTCCTGCAAGTTTAAAACGAGCGCTCTATAGGTCTGGGAATGCCTCAGTTCATTAAATGAGGACTGTCTGTATATTAATTTCTAGAACCTAGAAAGCACCAACTGAGGTGAGTGTGTTGGAGCCCACCTCTAACCCCAGAACTCTGAGAAACTGAGGCAGGAGGATCACAAGATTAAACCCAGCCTGCACAATTGGCCGGTTTAATGAGATTGTCTGAAAAAATAGAAAAGGGCTGGAATGTAGGTTAGTGTGAGGGCCTTGGGCTCAACCCACAGTAAGGGGAAGGGAGGGGGAGGCACGAAATGTATATTATTATTGGAGACAGGTTCTTGCTATGCAGTTCAGGCTGGCATTGAACCCACCACAGAGCCCAGGCTGGTTTCAAACTCATGGTCACCCTCCTACCTCAGTCTGCTAAGTGCTGGGTGTGCCACCATGCCTGGCAATATATTATTATCACTGTTTTGTTTTTGTTCTTACAGTGCAGGGATAGAACCCAGAGCTTTGTGCATACTAAACAAGCCTCTACCATGAGCTACACCCCAGCATCACTGCTTGCTTGCTTGCTTGCTTGCTTGCTTTCTTTCTTTCTTTCTTTCTTTCTTTCTTTCTGAAGACAAGGTCTCACTATGCAGTCCAGGCTGGGTTTGAGCTCACTTTGTAGCCCGGGCTGGCCTCAAATTCACCATGAGCCTCTGCCTAAGCTTCCCAAATGCTAGGATTAGAAGCCTACTTCATCATGCCCTGCGCTGCCACTGTTATTTCGGATACTCAAGTAGTAAGTGGTCAACGCCCTCCCTTCTGGGCCTGTCAGCTTGTTGAAACATTTTGCTTTGTGAGGCAGCTTGATGTTAGATGAGATTTTGTGGAAAGGGATTAGGACATTTGAGGATAATCAGAGAAGAGCAGTTTTACTCTTAGATAGTATATGAAAAAAAAAAAGAAAGACAGAAAGAGTGAATGGGCTTCTGGAAACCAGGTAGATCAGGGTTCACATTCCATAGCATCAGCTCCTTTTGAAAAAGGAGGAAAGCCAGGAATGGCAATGCATGCCTATAATCCCAGCACTAAGGAGGCTGAGGGTAGGAAAATCGCTGCAAGTTCGAAGCCAGCCTGGGCTACACGGTGAGACATTGATTCAAAATAAAACACAACAAAGCAAAACACAAAACAAAACACGGGTTTTGGAGGGCCAAGGCACAATTCTTCCCCCAGCAACAATCTGAAAAGCACATCACGGTCACTTTCATGACTGTGAAAGGACCTGGAGAGAGAGAAAGCACTTATTGTACATTAAGAAACAAAGCCCTGTGACCACCATGTGTCCACAGGGAGGTGGCACCAGGCCCTCCTTGGTGACACGCTGTCACAGGACTCTGATGGTGGCGGTAGGGACGGGGACAGTGAGGCCCGTGGAGAGCAGCTCCCTACCCACTGGTATGGCAGCCTGAGGCAGTCAGCCTTCCGGAAGTCCCCAGGGAGCTGTGATTTTCCGGAAGTCTCAGGTCTGGCGCAGGGCCCTTGGAGAGCCAGATGGCTGTCTGTTTCAGTGCCCTCAGAGCACAGAGCCTGTCCCCTTCCACCCGTGACCACCTAGGTCCGAGACCAGGGTGACAACTCGGAGGCCTGCTGGCTGCGGGCGGAGAGTGTGGGGCAGCAGTGTGGCATGGAGGGGCCCTGAGGAGCCAGTGATCTTGCTGGGGAGGGGGAGAGAGACCCCTTTGGGGAACAGACATTGATCTGAACTTGCACAGACTCGTCAGGTGGTCAGGTGAACGGCTTTTAGCCAGGGTGAGGATAGGAGACCAGAGGGGAGAACAACAAACATTCCAAGTGCAAGAAGCTGTGAGGACACAGCTGGAATCAGTGGCCAGAGTCACTCTCGTTTGTTTAGTTACTCATTGAACAGTGTCTGCTGAGTGCCAGAGACTGTTCTCAGCACTGGAGACACGACAGGAAACAAGACAGACAGGTCCCTAATGGTGCCATGGAGTTCACACTTTAGAGTTGGGTAGGACAGAAAACAAAAGTCAATGAACAAGATGATTTCAGAGAATGATACCAACTGGGCAGAAACAAGTCTCTGGCTGACCATGGTGGTGCACAACTATAATTAGGCAGGAGGATCAAAAGTTTGAGCCCAACCTGAGCAACTTAGTATATTAGGACGAGCCTGTCTCTTTAAAAACAAAAAACAAAACAAGCAAAAAAAACCCAAACAAACAAAACCAGGGTGACCTGGCTGTGCTATCTGTCACTCCACTGATCACCAGGGTTGATCTGACTGATCTGCTGGCAGCTAGGTCAAGGTCCCCTTCCTCCCTCACAGCTGTGCGCATTCCTCCCGAGTTCACTGGGCCAAAGAGGATGACCTTCCTGGACAGAGCAGTATCACTGTCTTCAGTCAAGTTATATGACTAGCTGGGCTCTCCTGCTAGAACCACCAAACAAATCCTCAAAAAAAAATTTTTTTAAAGGGTTGGGGATCAGGTATGGTGGCATACACCTGTAATCCCAGCACTTGGGAGGCAGAGGCAGGAGGATTGCCACAAGGTGGAGGCCAACCTGGGCTACATAATGAGTTCAAGTTCAGCCTGAGATACATGGCAAGACCTATCTCAGAAACAAAGCAAAACAAAACAAAATGGCTGGGGATGTAGTACAAAGACCCTGGGTTCGATCTGCAGAGAAGAGGGAGAGAGAGAGAGAGAGAGAGAGAGAGAGAGAGAGAGAGAGAGAGAGACTCTATGAAGAAAATAAGCTGGGAGATGGTGGAAGGTAGAAAGCGTGTAAGATGGGGAGCCAGGCATGGTGGCACATGTCTGTAATCCCATCCTCAGAAGGCTGAGGCAGGAGGATTGGTGTGAGTTCAAGGACAGTTTGAATTACACAGTGAGATCTTGCCTCAAGAAACAAAACAAAACAAAACAAAACAAAACAAAACAAAGTTGGGCAATCAGGAGGCCTCTCTGGAGGAAGCACTGAACTCAGAACCATAGATGAGGAGGCTCCTGTTAGCCAAGTGCTCCTGGTGGAGTGACGGGCCCTCCATATCCACAGGTTTGATGTAGATGGAATCAACCAACTATGGACCATGAATTATGGATTCATAATATTCAAGAAAAAATACAGTATATACACTGAACATACACAATTTTTTCTTGTTATTATTCTGTAACCAACAGCCTAACAACCATCTCCATAGCATTTACTAGGCATTCTGAGCATCTAGAAATGATTTTTTCCCTTCTTTTTAGAGACAGGGTTTTGCTATGTAGTACAGGCTGCTTCAACTCAGATCCTCCTGCCTCCGTCTCATGAGTGTTGGGATGGCAAGTGTGCACCACCACACCCAGCTAGAAATGATTTAAAGTACATGGGAGGACATGCCTAGGGACTTGAGCATGTTTGGCCTCCACGGGGTGGGGGGCTCTGAATCTGATCCCCCTGGATAGCAAGGGGTAACTAACTGTGCATATAGCACAGGACCAAGCCTGGCCACTGGAGTGATGGGAAGAAGGCCACTTGATTGGAGCAGGATGATCAAAGGACAGATGGAGGAGGACCACTGGGGTCAGCAGGTTGGTCCATGAGGCCGGTGGGCAGCGGGAGTGGGTTTGGGAGCAGTACCATCTGGCTGCAGCACAGGACACGGATGGGCGGCTGTGAGCTCCGTGGGAGGCTGCTGTTCACACTAAGTGTGAGGTCATGGTGGTGTATCAGAAAATCCCCCAGCCAGGGTACCTGTTTCTTAGTTGCTCAGGTAATAGTTCCTGTTCCAGACTCGTTGCTCCTGTCTCTTAGAAACAGCTGGTCACTATAATACACATTGTATAAACCAATCCCCAATGGACAAGCAATTCTACCTTATTCCACCTAAGCTCTAGACCATCAGAGATCGGGGCATGATATTTTGGGAGCAACCCCGACCAGTGCCCGTTGACTTAAATAAATCTGCTTCCAAATCCTGAGTGTCGATTTGATGTTTCTGCTTGCAGTGGTTCAGGCCAGAGTGACAGGTGTGGAGCTAGACACATTCAGACCAAATGCAGTGTGTGTGTGTGTGTGTGTGTGTGTGTGTGTTATACTGGGGATGAAACCAACAGCCATGGCACTGAGCTATACCCCAGATCTTTGGATTTTTATTTTGAAACAGCATCTCCCTAAATCTTGAAGTTGCTCAGGCTGGGCAGGAACTTGCAATATTCCTGCCTCAGCCTCCCACAGTGCTGGGATCATAGGTGTGTGCTACCATGCCTGGTGCAAACACATAGTTTAAAGTAGATTTTTTTTTTTTTTTTACTTTACCGAGGATTGAACTCATGACCATGCACTTGCAAGGCAGGCGCTTATACCGCTGAGCTAAATCCCCAAACACATAGTTTAAAGTGAAGCAGACAGGACCTGCTGATGGGTTGGCATGGGAGTGACAAAAGCAAAGTGTTGTCAATCACTTTAAAAGTTCTGAGAAGGCTGATTTGAGATGGGCACCAAAAAGTGACCTTGTCCACAGCGGCAGGATTTGTGAGAGAAGCTGCTGGACAAGAACAACTGTGAAAGCATTGGGAATGAATAAATCTGGCTCCACACAAGAGAGAGGGTACTGTTCCACTGACAAAGCCAGGCTGATAATCCCTCTGGGAGGCCAGGAGCCTCTCACACTGCCCGGGCCCTCGTGCTTCCCAAAGGGCCCTTGGTCAGGCATTTTTGATGTTTCTCTCTGCTTTGCCTCACGTCTTTTTGTGCTCCAGGATAAACATCTGCCTATCTCATATCTGCCCATTCTCAGCTTTCCTCTGCTCAGAAAGTGCTTAGAATATTTGTTCAAGCCAAGCAGGAAATTCTGCATGTCACACGCACTGAGTAAATGTGTACTAAGGGCAATTAAAGGTGCTTGGTTCAGACAGGAAGGGAAGTAGCTTCTAGTACTTTGTTTCACCTACTTCTTTGTTTCACTTCTACCTTCTCCTCGGCTCACCAAGCGTGGTTCTTTCAGGCTGAGACCAGACACGATCCGGCTTACTAAACGTGTTACTGTTGTTGGCTGGCTGACTATTGTCCTCCTGCCTGGAGGTCCAGCGGCCTCTTCCCTTCTCCTGCAAGCACATAGCAGGCCTGCAGGGGGCCTCAGAGCTCCCTGCCAGCCAAGGCACCAGGCTGGTCCTCCTTAGCTGACATTATCTTTTATTTAAACAGAAACAGTAGCCACTGATCTTGTTACATAATATCCCGGGTATCCTCGGGTGTTAAACCAATGCAGAATCTACCATCTGGGAGGGTGACCTGACAACACTAATATCCACTAACACAGTATTACAGAAATGTAACAAGTTTAACTTTCTCCTTATTTAGAACTTTTGAGCAGGAAAAGAGGAGAAATCATTTTATCTCAACTTTATTTACTTATCTACTTATTCATTCAGGGCTGGGGCTTGAACCCAGAGCCTCAGCACACATTAGGTATGCAATCTCCTGGTGACCTACCTCTTGAACTCACAGTGATCCTCCTGTCTCAGCCTCCCCAGTGCTGGGATTACAGGCATGCACCACCTCAGGCGGCTCATTTTAAACCATGCAAACCAATGCCTTAAGGAGATGAAAACGCCCAAGACAACAGAGGTCAGGTCTACAAAGCGACCTTTGGATAATCTAAAATTTTTTTTTTTTTAGACAGTCTTGCAGTTTAGGGTGGCCTCAGACTCGGGGCAATCCACCTGCCTCAGCCTCTGGAATGCAGGGACTATAGGCATGTGTGCCACCACCTCTGGCCTCATGTCTTCTTAGATTAAGGATTAAATGCTAAACCTTTCTTCTTTGTGATTCTTGTCTAAAAGCATTTTTTCATGATTTACTTTCAAAACTAACCCATTGTAAACAATGACAATACCCTTATTTACACTGAAAGTGAAACTCAAAGACTGATACCTACAAATGTATGGGAAGAGTTTTGTTGTTTTTACTAACATTGGTAATGAATTCACATTCAGTCACCCCCCACTGGACACCATTCTACTGACCAAATAAATAACAATTCGCTGGTTGAAGTTGAGGGTGAATTGTTCAGTGACCACTCTGGGTTTCCCTGCAAACCAGCATAGGGAAGGAGGCCAGAATCTAGGGAGCTCCCCACCCCCAAGCATCTCACTTCCTGGTAGCTGCTCAATAAAACATGCATTTTCTTTTCATTATTTTCTTCTTTCCTAAAATGTCAGTAATAACACGTGGTTCCCTCGGGGGAGTTGCTGAACCCAGCAGAGGCTGGGTGAAAACGTTGGCCTGCTCTCTTCCTTTGCCCTAGCAGCTTTCTTTACCAAATTGACCTGTTTTCCTGCTGGGAGACTCTGTCCCACTCCACCCACCTGGTGCCTCCCCAGATTTCCCGACTGTCTGGAGCTTATTTTTTAACCTTCTCTTCCTTGAAAAGCACCACCCCACTGACCTAGAATGTGGGCTCCTCCCCTCTGGCCACCTTGACCATCCTACTCTTTCCTGAGCTACTTACTCATCCTCCCTCTAAAAGCCCGGTAAGCCAGCAGCCCCTGGGCCTTCCAACGCCCTTTTCCTACTTCTAACTCTCCGTAATCACTACTGGCCGGGCAGGGAAAGAGGGGAAAGCATTTCTCTACAGCACTGCATGGCTGGGACTGTTAGACTCTTAATAAATGCAAGTGCTCCGGGTCTGAGAGCCACTTCTGCTATCTGATGCTCTGGGTTAGAGCGCTTGAAGCGCACGGGGGCATTGCCATCGTGGCTCCACTCATCCCGCGGCTCCCTCCCCGCCCAGGGCCTGGGAACCCCGATCTTGACCCGGGGACAAGTCTCAAATCCAAACCAACAGCCCCCCCCCTCCCGCCTGGCTGAGGAGCCCACCCATCCTTGCCACCCTCACGCCTTGCCCGTCCGCGGGACCCCGCCCCGCTGCACCCTGCGCACCCGAGGCGGCCCAGGGCAGGGGGTGGGGGCTGGGGAGGGCGGTAGGGAAGCAGGGGCGGAGTTCCGTCTTCCGCTGATTGGCTCCGTGCGGATGGGCTGCGGCCGCGCCCGGCCAACCCGCGGCGTGTTGCTAGGGGCCGGGCCGAGGGGATAGGCGCGGGGGCGCGTCCGTCACGGGGCAGCCCCCGGCCCGGCCCGGGAGGGATGCCGAGCGCCGAACCGCCGCGGCGGCGGCGGAGACTGTAGCTTTAAGAGCGCGCCGGGATCCCGCGAGCCAGCCGCGCCGTCCTTGGCTGCTGCGCACCCCGCGGAGCGAGCCCGGCGCTGGCCGGACGGGCGCCTGCTACCGGGTGAGCGCGGCGGGGCGCGCGTGGGCGCGCGCTGTGGTCCCCGGCCCCGGCCCCGCTGCCTTGCAGACCTGCTCCCGCGCACCGCCGCGGGCCCGCGGCGAGGTCCTGCGTGGGGTCCCCGCGGGGGAGCCGCGCGCCGGGGGCGGGGAGCGAGCGCGGGCCACGTGACCGGTTTGTTTACAAACAGCGCGGGGCCGATGCGGGCTGCGCAGGAGCCGGGGCGGCGGAGCGGGGCCCAGGCGAGTCTGGGGACCGAGACCGGGTCGCGGCCGCTTCTCGGCGGTCCGTGGGGCCAGGCGGGGGCTTTGGACGCTTTCGGGCCCCTCGTGACGCTGCGTCTCCCTCGGCGACCCTGGATCTGGGGCGCCGCCCGGGGCGGGAACCGGGCGCCCGCGAAAGTCCCCGGAGCGCATCGCCAGCCCCGGCCGCGGGACCGCAGCGAGGTCCGACCGGCAGGGTGCGGGGTCCCGGCCTCCTCACGGCCCCCCGCCAGCATCCCGGGCCCGGGGCGGGGGCACCTGTTCCCCGGACCTCTGTCAGGGCGCTGCCTTCTCCGACTTCGCCTCGCGCCGCAGGAGTTTGTTTCCGTCTGCTCGGCGCGGACAGCGCGCACGAGGCTGCTCCCGGGACGCGCTGGGCTTCTGCTTTTCCGGCTCCTTGTGGCTTTGCTCTGCGTGCGACGTGGGAGGCTCGTTTGAGTGAATGGGCCTTTGGCGAGGAGAAAGGCTAACAGGGCCGCGAGCGGCGTTTTCCTCACCCTCCCTTTCCTTGTTCTCATCTGTTCCAGCAAGATTGGGACTCCCGGTCGGCCGCAGAGCATTAGGAAAGGTAAGGGGCGCCTTCCCTGTGCCCACTGACAGGACGTATGGGGGGCTGATCTCCTCACCAGCTCGGCGGTGGGACCTGATGTCATATGCATGGTGCTCTCCAGTGGCTTCTGGGTTCTGGGGCTACAGGATCTGTGATGAGAGATTCTCCCTTCCTTACCTTTGCTTTTACCCAGCTTCTACCACAGGACCCCGAGTGGGCCCTGCCTGAGCTCTGTCGTCTGTTCCTCGATTCCTTAGCACTTGAGGCTGAGTCTTGCCTCAGATGGAGGGACATTTTTTCAGTCTGTGATAGATAGGAATGGCTACAAGTTTGTTTCCTCGGTATAGGCCCAGCCTGAGGAGAGCCGTGTAAACTTCCCTTTGGCATCTTCCTGTGTCCCCTGCTGCATGAGCGGGGGTCTCCAGCAGGACTGGAGTGGGGTCTTGGGCTCATCTCCTTCCTCAGCGGGGTTTTGACTTATCCGTGTAGGATTCAGTGACACCTTATCTCAGATCATCTCTTGATTATGTCTGCTTGAGATAATCAAGCTTAGAAGTAGTGATGGAAAATAGAAAGTAAACACCATGTGCAAGAGTACTATTTTTCCTTCTTTCCTCTAGGAATGTGGTTCTCAAACTTTGAGTGGGATCTACCCTAGGGAATAGGTTTTACAGCATTGTACTCAGGTCCACAACTGACATAAGTTCCAGGAAACAATAATTATTACCTTTACTACTTGCAGTGTATGCTCTACTTAATTTTTTTCTACATAAAAAATCAATTGCTAGTCATCACTCATTAATTTGATTTCCTAAGCAAACAGGTCATGACCCACAGTTTGAGAAACATCAGTTGAAGGCGGAGGTCCCCAAAATTAAATATGCATAAAGATGACCGACTTGGGTAGGGTTTAAAAATACAATTTGTAGGACCACTCCAGAATTTTTTATTTTCAAAAGGGGCACTGGAATCGGCATTTGAAATAAGTGTCCATGAGGTTATGATGCAGGTGACTGATTAGAAACTCTGATCCAGGGGGAGTGGTAGCAATGAATGACAAGCATGAACTTGGATATGGAGTGCAGAAGTCAGGTGTGTGGCCTGCACTCCAACCCCTAGGTCACCCAGCTGCTGATCACAGCTTGGATTTTTAAAAGTCTAGGGGCACAGTATAGTTTGTTTTCAACTGCCATGCAGCAGTTGGTGAGAGACTGGCAGCCCTCCCTTCCTGCTCCACCCCAACTCGCTTGAGGGCTGCTGCTCACTGTTCTGTGGGCTGGATGTTTCTAGGTGCGTGGAGGCTGGGGCTGGGGCTGGGGCTGGGAGCTGTGCTGATGAGCTGCTGTTCTGTTCACAGATTATGTGAATTTTCCTTGTCATAATGATGTTAATGGTTTTGAGGCAGCAACTAAGTCATTGTTCCCCAGAGGATTAACAAACAATTGGCCAGCAGAAGGATGGGTTGATTTTGTTTAATATGTGCACTGTGTAGCCTGGAGGGAAAGGCAGGCTGGTGGCTTTGTTTTTATCTGGGGGGTAGGGAAGTGGGAGCGTGTCTATCAGATGTTAATAAGAAACACAAGTTCCCACCTTGGAGTTGCCCACTTCGCTTTGGTTCTCAGACAGCCCAGCCCTTGTGTGCGGGTAGGCCATCTAGTTTCTGATGCTGTTACCTCTGCCTTCAAGCATGGGCACATATACACATGATGCAGCCACACATTTGATGTTTTCCCCTCTTCTTGTGTCCAAACCTGTTGGTGGAAGAAATTTCTTTGAATTAATCAAAGCTGCAAGTTAGTTTCAAAAAGGACTTAATATTCCAAGTGAAAAATCAACTATGGTCCTTTTTGCCAAAGGTGTGCTTTCCATGGGAACATTCGCTATGGGATTATGTAGGAAATGAATAATGTTCAATATGTCTAAAGCTCATATTCAGAATGTTTAGTTTGAACGTATGGGAAGCCAGAGAGCAACAAAAGCATGGCAAGACATAGGATATCTTAGGGTAGGAAAAGCAGAGGGAAGAGATGTTCAGGGGAGATGCAGATGAAGGACCAGGATCAGTTCCTTTTGGAAAATTAGCTCAGCATTTCCTTGGGTGCTCAGTAGGTGCTCAGACGAGCTCTGGAAAATGAAGAGGCCATCGCTTTGGATGCTGGCCTGCAGTGATGGAAAGCCAGCCAGGGCCTGCAGGCTAAAGCTGTTTTGTTAGAGTCGACAGTTTCTAGTATATTATCCTTCACAAAAGACACTGCACACTGGAGTCTGTCAAAGATTGCACCTGCCTGAATTTCCCTGGGAGCTGTGGCGAGAGCTCCAGAGGGCTTAACAGTAGGTCAGTGTGTGCTGCTCTTCTGCTTCCAGTTTCCCAATGGTCTCCCTTGCCCTTCATTCAGATGTGACCCAACCCCTTGCTCTGGAGGCTGTGTGTCATCTGCCTTCCTGCCTGGCCTCTCCATCTTCAGCTCCTACAAGTCCCCATCTGGTCCCCTGGCTTCCCCTCCTGGGTCTTCCTGGACATGCTACGGGCATACTCTTAGTCCTCATTCCAGGATGGCCCTTCTCAACTTTTGTGTGGCTGACTCCCTCTTACCTGGGTCTAGAGGACACTGCCCCCACCCCCTGCCTTGACTTTATTGTTTTTCAGAGCAATTGAATATTATCCAAACGCTGTTTGTTTAGTGGGACAGAGGCCTGAGAGCTTTTCTGAGTTGCTCACTGCTGACAGTGTTGAGCCCTGAGTAATACTGGGTAAAATACCTGTTGGTTGAATGAATGAATAAGAGGCAAGAGGCAAAGTTTAGTTTCTAGAGTAGGAAATACTTTACTTGTAAGAGAAGAAGAGGAAAAGATAGTCGATTTCTTTTTCCTGGGTTAAGATAGTATTCTCTAATCTTACAACATTGGGAGGCTAAGGCTGAAGAATTGCAAATTTGAGCCCAGCCTGGACAATTCAGTGACTTGGTGAGACCCTGTCTCAAACCAAAAAATGGGAACAAGGCTGGCGATGGAGCTCAGGTTGAAGGCCTTGGTTTTTTTTTTCCTACATATGTTTGTCAGGAGCAGCCTCAAATAAGGTCAGTAACAAACACTTCTACATATAAGGGCACCCTCCTATGCCCAAAATAAAACCTTGTAGTAGACATAAAGAGTGGATTTGAAATACTGTTGTTGGTGTGAGATAGATTGTGACAAAGATGATCTGTATGCAGATCACTTTTTTTTTTTGAGACAGGGTCTGTAGTTTAGGCTGGCCTTGAATACACTGTATAACCCAGCCTGGCCTCAAACTCCTAGCAATTCTCCTGCCTCAGCCTCCCAAGTGCTGGAATTACAGGCATGCACCACCACACCAGCTCCCTGGGTTTAATACCAGTCCAAAAAAATATGTCTTCTCAGAATCACTTTCTTTTGCAACTTGTGCTTTTCACTGTATCTTCCATCTCTGTATTTCATTTATAGGTAGCCCAGCTCTCCAAGAGCTCTGTTGTTATCTCACTGTAATAAACAACCCTTGCCTCCTCCACTGACCTTATTTGAGGCTGCTCCTGACAAACATTAGCATTTCTATCAGTAATCACATTTCTTTAATACCAGGAGGCACTTGGGTAGGGCAAAGAGCCTGGGCTTTGGAATCAGAAAGAACTGGATAATTAGCTCTGTGACCTTGGACAATCCAAAATTCTCTAAATCTTTGTTCCTTATTTATAAAATAGGACTAATAATAGTTCCTACCTCACAGGATTTATGGCAGGATTAAGTGAGAATGCAGGGAAACCAGGCACAGAGCCTGGCACATGAGAGGCACTCATGCTAGCTATTAATAACAGTACCTAATAATAATAGTTGGAATCTCCTCCATTCCAGATCCGTTGATGTGGGCAGGTAGGAGGGTGTGCAGGTATCAAATCTTAAATTAGTATAAGTTAAATGGAAGCCAGATATGGAAGAAGTAATGTTTTCAGAAGGCCTCGCTATCTACATGTTCTTCTGTCCTTGGTTTTATCCTTAATGAAGCTGGTTTAAATGAAAGCTACATACTTAGGTCATATTACCTCAGTGTCTCCAAAAATTGTTCACTGAAATAAACTTTGATGTCTGTTGTTTGCTTTCATAGGAGGACACAGTCAGGGATAGTTCTATATTCCTTGTTTCTCCAGTTCTCTGTGTGTGTGTGTTCTACAGTTCTTTTAAAGATTTATGTTATTGAAGACTTTAGCTCTTATGTCACTTAATGCACTCGTTAATAAGTATGGGCTCTGGGCATAGTGGTGAGGCTGAGGCAGGATACACCAGCATGGGCAACTTCATGAGACCCTGTCTCAAAAGTAAAATAAAAAGGACTGGGCACATAGCTCAGATTTAGGGTGCTTGTCTAGCGTGTGCAAGGCCCTGGGTTCAGTCCCTAGTACCAGAAAAATAAAAAAGTTCATGGGAGAAATTCTTTTAGAAGGTAGTGCCAGGAAAAGCTTGCCTCTCCCAAGGAGCTGGTATGCTTTTTCTTTGTGGACAATTGGAAATTTATAACTGCTCATATTTCTCTTTTTGCTTTGGCTTTTAGGAAGTATGAAGCCAAATTTGTGGCTTCGTTTTTAGTAACTGTATAATGTCTTGAATCCTAACTTTTTCCAGTGTTAACCTTATGCTTTTTAATTTCATTTTTTTTTTTTTCCTTTTACTGGCCTTTACATTGGGATATATTCCTAACCCTTTTTTTATTTTTAAAATAGGTCCTGCTAAGTCACGGAGTTGCCCAGGGTTGGTATGAACCTGCAGTCCTCCTGCCTCAGCTTTGCAGAGTGCTGGGATTACAGTTGTATACTTTGCCTGCTTATTGTCTCTCATTTCAAGTGAATGACTTATAAGTTAGGTACAAGCTGATTATGTGCTGGATTGGGCACTAAAATGCATTTAAAGTGTTTCATTTTAGAGATCTGAACATTGAGGCTCAGCCAGGCAGAAAAGACTTGCTTGAAACAGCACTCATTCAGGCAAAGCACGGACTCTAAACCATGCCTTTTGTTCCTTAGGCCACTTGCGTTCTTGTCACCCAGATGGAGCAACCCAACTCCTGTGCTCCTGTGTCCTGAGAGACAGGACAGTTGGCCCTGGCTCTTGGCCTTGAGCATGTCGTGTGTCCAGACTTGATGGTAGTGATCAAAAACTAGATCACCAGCTCAAAATGGAGTTAGCGTTTAGTGTCCAGAGCTGCCTGCCCACATCTGGAGTAAAGAGGGCTCGGCCTGTAGGTAGCAGTTGAGTGCCACTGGGGACTCAGGAAGGGTCTTCACCTGGTCCTTGTACCAAAATAATTGGTTTCTTATTGTTACTTTTTTTGTGTTTTAAGACAGGGTTACTCCATGTAGCTCCATGGCCTTGAATTTGAGGCGATCTTGCTGCCTCAGCCTCCAAAGTGCTACCTTGCCTGGCTTCATTTTGTTTTAACCTGACTGAAGTCTTGGGAGCTATTGAGCTTCCTAATGACCTGCTTATCTTCTGTTTGGGAGTGTTGTATGGGGTGAGGGCGGGGGCGTAGGCTTGAGCAGCATCTTGGCACTTGTGAATATTTTGATGCCTGTTTTGAGTTAGAGAAGAGTTGGAACCTCTGCCCTAGGCCTTAAAGTCAACCCTGGTTTTATTTTCCTGGGTAATAATCATTTGAAGGCTAATAAAGCCTTTGGGAGATAAAGATGGATTAAGCCACAGACCCTGCCCGGAGAGCATAGTCTGATCAGAGAGACAAAGATGTGTGCATGAACCAGCAGAGCGCGAGGCGAGGCGGAGAGTCCTCACCCAGAGGGTGTGTGCAGTGTTTCGGGGATGGGCCTGTGAAGAATGAAGAGGCGTTCTGTGTGCAGGAAACTCCAGGGAGACTGTACCCAAACGGCTTGGAAGTGAGGGAGCACACGGACCAGAGAACCTGGTAGGCACTGAGGCGGGAACCCCGGGAGGGTCCCTGACACCACTGCTGTGCTGCGGAGTGTGCTGTGCATAGACTGTGACTCTTGTTCCCAGTGGCATTCTTAGGGATAAAGAGCTAGGAATCTGAGCTAATTGATGGGCATTAAAAAATGTCCTCAAACCGTGTGGTGGCCTATTATCTCTGCTACTTGTGAGGCTGAGGTAGGAAGATCCTCAGTTGTTTTTGTTTGTTTGTTTTATTTTTGATTGAGTCTCTCTGTGATGAACACTGAAAAGAGGCTGGGGAAGTAGCTTAGTGACAGAGTAAAAGGAGGGCATCTCCGTGGGGCTCGTGATGCACGAGTGTGAGCCTAGCACTTGGGAGACCAAGGCAGGAGCTCTGGAGCTCGAGGCCAGTCTGTTTCAAAAAGCAAAACGACACAAGGAAACATCAGATGCAAGCAACGAAAACCCAATGCGCAACCCTCCTCCCCCCACAACCCAAACAAGCATGCAAAAACTGTCTTCAGATAATCTCAAACCTGGCTGCGATGAGGTTTCCTCAGCCTGATCAGAGGCCTACCAAATCATAATTTTCAGAATGGAAAACGTGTAATAAAAACAAACAGTAATGTTCTATCTGCCCCCAATATTTCCTGTTTTTCCCTGCATTTCCTTCCCTGCATTTCTTATTTATTTATTTTTAAATTTTTCAGTACTAGGGATTAAACTCAGGCCCTTTTATTAAATTACAGCCCCACCCCATTTTTTATTTTGAGATAAGGTCTCTGTAAATTACCCCAGCTGGGCAGGAACTTGTGATCCTCCTGCCTCAGCCTTCTGTGGGCTGGGAATATAGGTGTATCTGGCTGTGTTCACCCTCCCCAAGGCAGCTAACTCTACACAGGGCTACATGAATTCTGCAGACTGCGAAGGGTCCCTCTCTGAATCACTGCCAAGTGGATCTTAAGGTAGGAATGAATTCTCTTTCAGTGTTTGTTGTGTCAGTGGTGAATACATGTTCTATATAAGCCTAAATTAAATGGAACTTTTTGTTTGTTTTGCTCATGAGACTTAGTTTTCTTGAGGATTTGAGGGGAGAAGTTATCCTGTTGTAGCCTTAGTGCTTATAACTCCATTAAAAACAATGAAAACTAGCAGTTTTTTTGGTCCCTAATCTATTGTCTTTCTTTCCATGTTGTCTCTTGTGTTTTTCTCATTTTTCAATTTAATGTTGAAGCACTGAATGTGATATTTTTTTCTTATTTGAGACTGAGTCTCCCTAAGTAGTTTGGGCTGTCCTTGAACTTGCTTTGTAGTCCAGACTGGCCTTCAACTCCAAGAGATCCTCCTGCCCCAGCCTCCCAGAGAACGACAAGCTAGTGCTACCATGACTAGGGTTTTTTTGAGAGGGGAGGGAGGTTTGAGGCAAGATCCAGGCTGGTTTTTCTTTTTTCTTTCCATACCGAGATGGAACTCACGACCTCATGGTTGCTAGGCAGGTGCTGTGCAACTGAGCTACATCCCCAGCCCTCCAGGCTGGTTTTGAACTCTGTCTTTGTGCCTTGGCCTTTTGGGTGCTGAGATTCCGGGTATGAGGCAACCACCAGGCCTGGCCACTGGGGTAATGGTGTTTTAAGGGAATCTGACATCTTTGTTTTGCCTTGTAATTAGTTAACTTAGATCAGTGGTGGCAAACTTATGACACAGTGCTACATGCAGCGTGTTGTTAGTATCATTGAAAGCTCTAAGGTTCCCATCACTGGTCTAGAGACTTTTCCTTTCTGCCTACAGCCCTGGAGGGCTCCAGGACCCAGCATAAACTTCCTAGACTCTCCCTCTGGCTTCAGGAAGAGGAAGAGATTTGAATCTTGGTACAGTACTAGTCTTTTCTAGTTGTGTGACCTTGGGCAAATTGTCTTCTTTTGTGCTTGTTCCTCATCTAGAAAGGTAGGTTGCTGCAAAGTTGTATGGGTTTTTGTTTATTTTGATTTTGGGGGGCAGGCTGTTGCTAAATTGTCCAGGTTGTCTTTGAACTTCGGATCCTTCTGCCTCAGCCTCTAGAATAGCTGAAATTACAGGTGCGTGTGCAACTTCTAGAATAGCTGAGATTAATTACAGGGTGTGTGTGTGTGTGTGTGTGTGTGTGTTTCAGACAGGATTTCACTGTGTAGTACAAGCTGGCCTTAAACTCACTTTATAGCCCAGACTAGCGTCAAATTTGTAGTGATCCTCCTGCCTCAGCCTCCCAAGTGCTTGGTTACAGGGATGCACTACCATGCCTGGGTTTTTTTTTTTTTAACTGTTTGATGGGAAGATTGAAGTAATGCAGTGTAGGATCCCAAGGCTTCATGCAGTGACTCCAGGACCTCACTTCTCCCTCCCCCATTTCCCATCCTATCAGACAAGGCCTTCTGAGCTCTGCTTCATGCCAGGTTTTGGTCTAGGAATGAGGGGTGATTGGCCAGGCATAGTCTTTGGTCAGGAATGGCTCCCAATCTAGTGAAAAGACCAACCTGTAAACAACTAGCTTTATGGAAGTTTCTTCTCTTATGTGTAAAAGTATATTATACTTGGCAAAGTGCATGTCTCCCCTGGAGATTCCAGGCCTGAGAGGAAAAAGCTTTGATTCCTAATAAAATCTACCTGCTATTCCCATGCTGAGAAGAAATTCAGAATTTTACTGTGGAATAAATTTTCAGGCTGGCCTCCAACTCACAGTGATCCACCTGCCTCAACCTCCCATAGGGCTGGGATTACAGGTATGGGCTACCACACCCAGCCCTAGCTGAATAATTTCTAAAACAAAAGATGCATCCATCTTTGGGATGGTTATGACTGGGTGTTTAGACATACAGGCATCCTTTCAAGTGTCTCTTGGCATTTTTACTACCGAGTTTTTAAAAGTTCAGTTTCCAAATTCTACTTGTGGAAAGGCAGGAAGCCCAGCCACGGATGAGAGAGCCTAGAAGCTTTGGGTTCATTTGAATTGGGAGATGAACATGAGAGAGCCAAAGGCGCACTGCCGCTGAGCGGGCAGAATTGCATTGGCAGGTTGAGGAGCAACAGTTTGTAGTTAATTGGAGCCCCAGCTGGGCCCTGGGGGAGCAGCTGGTAAAGAGGAATCAAGGACACACAAGGCCCATAGTTCAAAAAGACATTCTGCATTCAGCAGATACTTGAGTTTGGGATCCATGTACAGTTAAATAATCATTTAAGTAGAAGTAGAGGTGTAGTGGTCGGTAGTGCTGAGAGTGTGAAATAGGAGCTGATTCCGTGGGAGTTGGGGTGCTCCAGGAGGGTTTCCTAGTGAAATCCCTTCTCAGTATAGGCCTTGGCTCTCACTTCCTATGTCCTTGTTTTCCTGATTTTTTTTTTTTTTGGTACCGCGGATTGAACTTAACAACTGCACGCTTGCAAGGTGGATGCTTATGCCACTGAGCTGAATCCCCAGCCCTGTTTTCCTGATCTTCCAAGCAGTTACTTTCCATTGTAATTCAAGTGTTAACCCTGTCTAGGGGTGGGGGGTGTGCAGAAAAATGGATCAGATCCTTTTATGGGCCACAGATCATGGGAAAAATTGTCTTGGCTGTATTTTAATCAGGCTTCTTATCTGAGCGTGATCAGATAGAGCAGGAAGTCCTGATGGTGAGAAGGTTGGTACCTCTTGAGCCAGAGGCACAGGTCAGGTGTGGGGCTCTTCCCAGGGAGTGGAGGCAGGGCTGAGGGTGGCCTCTCTTTCCTTTTTCTAGTTTTTGTTTTTTGAGACAGGGATTTACTATGTAGCTCAGGCTTACTATGAATTTACTATGTAACTCAGGTTGGCCTTGAACTCATGGTGATCCTCCTGCCTCAGCCTCCCGCTTGCTAGGATCACAGGTGTGTGCCACTATGCCCAACCTCTCCTTCCTTTTTCTTACTCTGGTCTAGAGTCTAGGCTGATCTTGAACTTTCTGTGTTCAAGGCTAGAATTTGAGATCCTTCTGTATCAGCCTCCTGAGTACTGAGATTACAGGTATGTGCCACCATGCTTGGCTGAGAGTTGCTCATTTTACTCAATTTAATTTTTTTAAAATTTTTTATTTAAAGAGAAGAAGAAAGAAAAAAAAAACCAAACAAAACAGAAAGAGAGTAGCAACAATACAGAATTCCAAAGGGGAAGAAAAAAAAAGAAAGAAAAAAAGAACAACCACAACAAAAAAAAAAACAAAAACAAAAACACTAAGAAATTGCCACTTGGTAAGTTACATACTGTCATCATTGGAAATAGTTGTTCAAGTTACAAAGTTAAAACATACAAAGTACACATTCAAACAATGAGCCTGTTAACGGTTCTGCTCAACATTCTAACAAAAACAGTAATATGGACATCTGTCTTATACACTTAAACACACATGCAGTTATATCCTTTAGAGCACTTTCTTTTCCTCTCTTTTTTACAGTAGCAATTACACAACAATTTAATATTTTTAAAGAATCTGGGGAACTGTGAGGGGTGTCCTTTTCCCAGCCTAGTGAGGACACACGACTCATGGGCAGAGTCATGAAATGCAATTCCAGAGGAAGATGTGGTTTCTGTATGCTGGGAAAGGAGGTCACCAGCTCCGCTTAGAGGCGTATTTGAGGTTGGTGTTAAGGGGCGCAGAGGCATTTGCTGGACACAGGAGGTGGGTTAAGACATTGCAGGCTGCTGAGATGACTTGGGTAGAAGTCTCAGGTGGTGACTGACTCATCTATTGGGAGGCCATGTGACCAGCAGAGCTGAGCCCTGCTCTTGACTGGTTGGACCGTGTCCTGGAGGCTTTATAAAACATGAGAGACATGATGAGAGTGTATATAAGAGGATTCTAGAACAGCTGGGGAGGTGAGAGCTGAGTCAGCGCCTAGTCCAGTTAGGAGGGAGCAAAGTCCATGGGGACAGAGGATGGAGCTTACTGGTGACTGTGTGATGATGACATGGGGGCAGAGTCAGCTGGGCTGAGTGGCACACATCTGTAATCCCAGCACCTGGGAGGCTGAGGCAGGAGGATGGTTATGAGTTTGAGACCACCCTGGGTTACACAGTGAGTTCAAGGCCAGCCTTAATTATATAGTAACACCCTGTCTCAAAAAACTCCACAAAACACAAAACCAAAACCAAAACAAAACAACACAGAACCAATTGTGTAGGGCACAAATGAAATGCCATATAGAAGGATGAGAGAGGAAAGAGTGTTTCCTGCTTGGGCAGCTGGACCTTCGTGAAGAAGAGAACTGGGGTGGAGGTGATGAAAGGAAGAGAAACAATGATGTTGGTTTGTGATTTTTTTTTTTTCTTTTCCATACTACAGGAACTTTTTCTTCCCTGGTGCTGCAAATCAAACCCAGGCCCTTAGATATGCTAGGCCCGTCCTCTGTCCACAGGCTATACCCCCAGCACGCTGGAGGTAGCTTGAAGGGCCTGCAGGGAGCTGAGTAGGGGAGTCCTTTAGAAAAGACCTCGTAAGGGTAAAAGGCTCGAGAGGCTAAGAAGAGAATGCTGGGGAGCAGGTAAGGAGGGCTCCTGGTGGAAACATCCCTAAGGCGAAAGATGGAGATTGAGGCTTGGAGAGGTAGTAGAGATGTTAATGTGCAGTATTAGGGTTTGGACTTGGGATATTGGAGACTGCTCATATTTTTGTTACTCAGGATCCTGATTATGACAGATGATACTCTGTAGGCATCTCCAGAAGGCATCATAGTGCCTCTTGAGAATCTGCATTATCTCAGGGTCCAGCAAAACCATGGGAAATTCGTGTTCTTGGCCTTCCCTGTTCCTTCTTCCCAAAGTGCACTTTGGTGTTTGTCATGTTGTCTTTTTTTGTGGAGGAGCACTCCAAAGAACAGTTGTCCCAGGTGTGGTGGTGGCTGAGGCAGTCGTGCCAGGCTGGAGGCTGAGGCAGGAGGATTGTTCAAGTTTGGGGCCAAACTGGGCTACATGGTGAGTTCCAGGCCAGCCTGGACTACACGGCAAGACCTTGTTGCAAAACAAAACAAAATAAAACAAAACAGAAACAGTCGTGCAAGATGGTTACACAGTAGGAATTCTTGGGATATTCTGAGGCTCTTAAATACTGGATTGTTTGTTTATCGTCTTCTTTATAGCCACCCACAGGAAAATTTCTGTCAAAGTCTGCATCCTGAATGACCAAGATGCTTTTATTTTATAAAGGAATATAAACCTTGTAATATTTTCTCTTTTGCCCTGATGACTTGGAGCTGAAAGCCAAGTTCACAAATGAATTTACAGTAATTATTTAGCAGTTTGACAGCATACATTTCTGGGCAGATTGTCCATTTATTCTTTTTTTTTTTTTTTTTTTTAATGCAGGGTCTCTGTAGTCCAGGCTGGCCCCAAACTCCCTTTGATTCTCCTGCCTCAGCCTCCTGAGTGCTGGGATTAGAGGTGTGTATCACACTCATGGCTCCATTTGTTTGTAATTTTAGTATCTTAGTCTTAGTCTATTATAAAACTTTCTGTATTGCATATTTGTTCTTCTAAGTCAACTCAAATCCTTTTTGGAGTTTGGATTTGCATAAGGGAAAAAACAAGTTGATGAACTGTAGCCAAGGGTCCTTATTAACCTGTCTTCAGATAGATACTGTGGGACCATCCCATGGTTTATTGACATTGCCAACCCCATTTGGATTAAAGCCTGATCTACCTGATAACTAGCCAGCAATAGATGCTTCTAATAATTGGTAAATGCTGGGTGTGGTGGCAACACCTGTTGTCCCAGCACTTGGGAGGCTGATGTAGGAGGATTGTTTCGAGTTTGAGACCAGCTTGGGCTACAAAGTGAGTTCAAGGCCAATTTGAACTGCATAGCTAGACTCTGTGTCAAAACAGCAACAACAACAGCAACAACAACAAACAAACTAATAACTAATAAATGAGATGTAAGTTGCAGGATATTCAAAGAGAACAGCCTGTTTTCTACCCAGATGTCCTGGCAGATGCGAGGCTGACGCGGAGGCCTTCCCAGGTGAAGTGTTAGACAGGGCCCGGTGGTAAATGCATTCTTTGCTCTGCTAACAGGTTACAGTGGCACATGCTTTTCAGCGGTGATCATGTTATATGACCCCGCTGAAATCAAGGCCTTAACGAAGTGAAGGTTGGCAGATGGCTCTGTAGCTGTGGGGCAGGATTCCGCTGACAGCCATCATTACAACAAGGAATCAGGACTTTAAAGAGCTGAAGGAATCTGAGAGATCATGTGGGATTATGGTCTGACAGATAATCCCCCAGAAATCAACACTAGACTATTGGGGTTGAGATGAATGGTTGATTTGGGTTTTTTGAAGGAGAAGGCCTTTTTGGCCCTATCCAGCCTGGCTTTTATTATCAGCTCAATAGATTTGAAGTATCTCTGGGGTTCAGCACTGAAAACAGGTATATCGATAAGATGTTGATACTGATTTTTCCTGTGTTACATATCAGCTCATGACAGTGTTTTTTGGAGGGGTGGGTACAGGGGATTGAACTCATGACCTTGCACTTGCCAGGCAAGCGCTTGTGCTGCTGAGCTAAATCCCTAGACTTGGCTCATGACAGTTTTTTTTTTTTTTTTAATTTTTTGGTACCGGGGATCGAACTCATGACCTCATGCTTGCAAGGCAGGCACTTAAGCCACTGAGCTAAATCCCTGGCCCTCATGACAGTTTTAATAAGAAATTTTCAGTGATGTTTTCAACAGTGGCCGCATCCTGAGATTAACGGAGTCAATGCACACCACAAAGGTGACTATCCCAAGGCACAGAGTGGTAGAATGTCTGTTTGAAGTCACATCAGGTCCCCAGTGAAGCCACAGTGTGCCTGTAAATGGACAGGTTTAGGCCTTAGCTTGCTGACCACTGCGAATCAGCCTGGGGCTGAGGGACGCTGTTCCTTTGGTCTTGAGCGTAGGAGCCAGCCCTGAGCCCTTTCCCCCTCGCTGGTAAGGAAGCCGGTAACTAATCAAGGTGATCGGCTGTTAACCATGTGCCCAGCACTATCTTTGAGGACCTCCTGGCATTGTGGCATTTGATTCTTAGCTCTCCGCCAGGAGGCTGGCCCTGTGGCCTCCTTTCAGTTCGTCACCCAGCTGATGAGAAGCCCCCAGAATGTCTTCAGGATCCTCTGCCTCGGGATCCTGCGTCTAGCACTAACTATGCTGTGGCCTCCTTCTCTTGTCTGAGGGCCCCAGGACCTGGCTGGCTGTGCTGTCTGGGTTGGGAGATTAGGCTGGGAAAGGACAAGAACTTTTGTGCAATAAAGTTTTCCATAGTGTGTGTCTCTCACTGACCCCCTTACTGGGGACTGAAGCCAGTGCCTTCACACTGAGCTATATCCCTTGCCCTTTGTGAATTTTGAGGCAGGGTCAGTTTGGATAAGTCACCCAGGCTGGATGATTCTGCTGCCTTAGCCTCCCAGAGTTGCCCTGTTTTGCCCTCTTGTGTCTCCCAGACCCAGAAACGGCTCACCCTGTGCTCTTTCCATGGCTGCCACCGCTTACCAGACTTCTCGAGTTCCTCACAGATGGTTAAACAGGACATGATTGCGCAGTCATGGTCCTGCCCTCCGGCCTTTAAAGTCCTTTTATGGCTTTCTGAGAAGTTCTTTTTTTTGAAACTTAGACCCTAAAATGTAAAGAACAGCCATGGATGCCAATGACAGGCCTTCAGTTAATATTTAAGAGTTGAAAGGTCGTCTGTAGTCCAGGAGAATCATGGTTTCCTGGTGTCTCAGAATGGGACATGAGTGGGAGTTGTGAGGCGAGCTTTGGGCTAGATGGAGTGTGAGGCCCCAGGGTGACCAGTGACCACATGGGAAGGGAGGGCCCTGTGTCCCATGAGCCCCTGTGCAGGTAGGTGGCCTGGTCCAGTCAGCCCCATGAGGAGTAGAGAGTTCAGTCCAGTGGTGACATTTGGCCCCTGCCCTGTCCCATCTGCTGATTTCAGGGGCACAGAGAGGACTTGGCATGGTCCCTGTCCTCTGCAAAGGAATTCCAGTGTCAGTAGGTCACGTAAAAGTACAGGTAAACAAAGAGGAAGGCCTGCTCAGCCCAGTGCTGAGGTGCCATCTGAGCTGAGACTTTGGACAGTGAGGATCTGGTGAGGAGAGGTGCGAAGATTGTGTCAGAGAAGGGAATGGTTCCCACAAAACCGTGCAAGTGTGTAACTCTGGTTGGGGGAACCAGAATTAGTTCAAACCACCAAATCCTAAGTACCTGAGAGCTCCCATCGTAAGCATCGAGACTCTACTAAGAGTCAGTGCATTAAGGGGTATGGGGGGTGCACACCTGGAGTTTATTGTGTGCTGAGTGCGCACATCTGTGAACTGAGTTCATCCCCCTTTACAAGAGTCGTTTGAGGTAGATATTATTGACCTCAGGTTCAGAAAAGTTAAGTAATTTTTCCAAGGTCTTACTCAGCTAGTAAATGGTGGAGCTGACATTTGAAACTGCTTCCAGTTCTTCTTCTTTTTTTAAACATCCATATATTTATTTATTTGGCACTAGGGGTTGACCCCACTGGCACTCTACTGCGGAGTTACATCCCCAGATCTTTTTTTCCTTTTCTTGAGATAGTATCTTCCTAAGGTGCTGAGTTACCCAGGCTGGGCTTGAACTTGTGATCTCACATCAACCTCCCAGAGTGCTGGAATTACAGGCGTGTGTCTGACTGTGAAGCTGTTTTTAATTTTTATTTATTCATTTATTTTGGTACCAGGGATTGAACTCATGACCTCGTGTTTGCCAGGCAGGCACTTGCGCCATAGAGCTAAATCCCTGGCCCAGAACCTACTTTTCGAATAGACAAGAGCGACTGAAATGTGGATGGTAGATGAGAGGGAGGGAAGCTCAGGAGTCTTCAGGGCTTGCAAGGGAGCTGTGCAGGGAGCCGCTTGCTAGTACCAGTGCGTTCTGTGGCTCCTCCAGCACTCTCACCCGTATCATCTTGGAAAAGGGATTCCTCGGTCTGGAGGGATGTCCTGATGGTACCCTCTTGGAGGGTAAAAGTACCCCAATGGGAGGAGCAGGTCACCATTCTACTAGGATGAATCTGCCTGCACACAGACTTCAGCTTGAACTTGAACTTTTGTTTTGTTTTCCTCTTTTTATTTTTAAGTAGTAGCATCTGTTTTATTTTTCACTGACCACTAAATATAATAGCTTACAACTATTTGTGTGTATTGTGTGCCAGCACTGTTTGAACACTTAGGTCATCTCTCTTTTTTCTTTTCTTTCTGTTTTTGTTTTTGAATTGGTGTCTCAGGCTGACCCAGAACACTCAAGCTGGCCTTGAGCTTGCAATCCTCCTGCCTTAGCCTCCAGAGTAGCTGGGATTACAGTTGCACATCACCACACCCAGTTTGGCCATCTCATTTAATACTTAGCACACTGTGTAGGTTGGCATTATTTGCTATTATTAGAGGTAGGGAAGCTGAGGGTCAGAGTGGTTGGATAACTTGCTGAAAGTCAAGCAGCTAGGAAGGAGTGGAACTCATTTGTGAGATTCCAGAGCCCACTTCTGTTCCTGGTTTCACCTACACACCACCAAAACCCCCGAAGAAAACAGGAACACAGAAACAGATGTTGGTGGACAGTCCTGTCCAGGTCTGGAGGAGTTGTTTCCTGTAGCAGCTTCTACCTGCACAGTCAGTTTCTGTGTGTGTGTGTGTGTGTGTGTTCAGCCCACATCCATTTCACTCCTCACATTCTTCATGGTGTAACTAAAGCATGTGGACCTGGTTGCCTTCCCTGCTAGTGACACTCACAAGCTTGGGGCTTGAGTTCTAGTTGTCACTGTGATTCGTGGTAGAAGAAGCCCATCTGTCAGGTGGGCTGTTTGGGTTTGGCATGCATCTGCTGCACATTTGGCTCTTGAGGTGTTGTAGCTAAGATCTTTGTTTTTAATCATAATATTCTACATCTTTTCTTTCTGTTCTGGACAGTGTGAACCGTTGAGGGTGGTAGTAAATCTTCCTTTAATTTCCACTGTGATGGATTATTAGTTCACTTAGAATACTGTTTAATCTATACCTGTGCCTAGAGGCTTTTAAATACAGAGCACATTTGATTATTGTTGGAAACCAGCTAGGACTTCACAAATGCTCAGTGAGCTGGACTCTGTGGCTTCATTAACAGGGACCAAAGTCCAAACATTAAAAGGTGGTGCGGTCTGCAGCCCTAGATCCCAAATTCCCTTCTTTATAGGAAATCCTCCTATTTTATTTTCCTGAGAATCAGCTTTTAAAGTTTCCCTAAAAGGGGAGGTAGACAGCACTAGGTGATGACTTCTCCAGCCCTGGCTCTCATCTTGTCTCCCTCAGCCAGCCTGCTTTCCCTTCCTGCCCCTTCATCCTTCCTGTTCCTTCTAGCTTGTCTGGGGCTGGTTGCCCAAGCTGCATTGTAGGCAAGTCCCTTTTTCTTTTCTCTCCTCTAGGGAAAGAATCAGCACTTTAGGATGCCTGTGAATTGACATGAAGGAAGGAGAGGGCCAGAGTGAGTCCTTCGCAGCCAAGGCTAACACGTGTGGTGTTTGCAGGGTTCTCTAGCGCCAGAGAGCCCCGGCCATGCTCAGACAGTGGAGTTTTCTCTTTGTCTTTTTATGCTCAGAGCTGTGATGAGGAACAAATGAATGTGTGTGCATGGGTGTGTGTTTGTGACATGTTGACATTTAATATGGACTGTAAATGCCTGTTCTGCAGAAGGTAACTCAGTAAGTTTTGGGACTTGGATTTGAAGCTGAGAATAACCAGAAACCTGCCTGTGAACTTTTTTTTTTTTTGGTTTCCTACAGAAGAGAAGTGAGAAAAGAAATAATTGTACTCCAGGGAAATGCATAATTTAGAAGCTGTCTGCATGCATAAGAAAACAGACTCTGTAGCTGCTCTGTAAACGCAGAGAGGCAGCCAGGGTCATTGTTTCCTTTTCTCCCCTGGGTGTTTGTGTAAAAAGATGGCTCAGTGCTTCCCTTGCTCCTGCGCTCCTATGGGGCAGCTAGGCCCTGGCCTTCAGAAGCATTTGGCCCTGAGGGAGCCTTGTGCTCTCTTTCCCTCCCTTTTCTGGACAGCCTTCTTCCTGCCAGGGGAACGGGTATGGAAAGGTTGAAGGTATTTCAGGAAACCTCAGCGGGGATGCCTGACTCTACCTCCTGTAACCCCTCAGTATCCAGTGGCTTTGTTCACTATGGGCTTTTGGCCTGTTTCCCTTAACCCCTGGCCCCTCATCCAAGGGATGTTGAGGATGTGAGGAGGGGCCTCTGGTCCAAGGGTTCATGCATGTATTTTCCTGATCTGTATCCTGTGCACTCTCAGTCATTTCTCCCTTCTGTGTTTTTCAGACATTTCTGTAATGTTCAGTTTAACCCAACTTCACATCTCTAAAGATAGTAGAGGAAGACCAAGCAGGGATGACTTTATACCCTGGTGCCTGTAGGTCTGAATTCCCAGAGACCTTCACATATAATCTGTTACCTTAGATATGGTGCCTGTGTGGCTCAGGGTTGCAGAAGGGACATATTCTCATCTTAGGGTAAGGCCTAGCAACCACTGTGGTCTTTGAGCCCAGGACTTGGCAGTAGTGTTGTCATGAGGAGATAGACCGTGTTGCCATACTCCAAAGTCTCAGGAGTGTGGCGAAGGGGCGCCAGGAGGTGAGCAGCTTCTCTTTGATATATCTGTTGATGTGGGTTGGTGTGTGTGTGTGCGTGCGGGTTATTGGATTTGTTTGTTTGTTTGTTTGAGACAGGGTATCACTTTGCAGTCTAGGCAGGCCTTAAACTTGTGGCAGTCCTCCTGCCTCAGCCTCTCAGGTGCTGGGATTACAGGTACGTGGCACCACACTTGGCCTGTTGAATTGATGGAGATTTCATTGAGCTCTTTAGACCTGAGGGGTTTTATTGGTTTGACTGAATTTGTTTTTTCAGTTCTGAGTCTTGAACCCATGCACGTTAGGCAAGTGTGCTGCCACTGAGATACACTGCCACCCCAAGCAGCTTCCCTTTGGAAGAGTTGGTTTCTGTGAGGTTTGGAGGAGAGGGAAGACTACGTAAACACACAGATGCATGCACAATGCAAGAAAGATCTGATTTTGTTTTTCTTCCTTCCCCGTCTCTCTAAATAATTTTATCTTCAAAGCATGACGCGGGTGTTAATTAACACTCAGGGCTCTCCTGGGAGGTAGGCGAGTGGGAACATCACCCCCATTAGTGAAGTCCAGGGAATAGATGGGTGCCAGAGCCCCAGAAAGGTGAGCCAGTGAGAAGCAGACCATATCTGCAGCCTCGGGGCCCTGCCATCTTGCTTACTTGGTCACCCTGGGAGCCCCCTCACTTTCTCAGTGTCCGTGGGTTACCCTAGAATAAGAGCTGAGAAGATACTAGAGGCGTTTGGTATTGTGGGATAGGTATGGGAAGTCTAAGGCTTGGGAGAAATTCTGGGAAAATTCACTGTCCTTGTGATTTTCAGTTGTAGGAGGCTGAGTATACCATTGATTTCATTCATTTACTAATCTTTCTTTGAAAACATGCCAGGCATCAGTTTTTGAACAAGGTGTTACAAAGGCAGTCGCTTCTCCCAAACCAGTTAGCTAGCTCTTCAGGGTCCCGCTGATTGAGAAGTTGATCTTTGGATCCTGGGCTCAGCCCTAGGCAGGGCTCTTACAAGCAGATAGATGGTAGCTTCTCCCAGCATCTGGAAATTGATGGAAATCCGTATGTGACTGCTGAATGCTGAGCCCTCTTTCCACAGCTGGGTGTGGGGTAGATGTCCTCAGGCCTCCCTCTGGGGCTGTTCGTAGCCATCTTCAGTCCTGGCCATTGCCTGGGGATGGTGATAATGATATTGGCTTGCTAGGTACCTGGGTAGCTGCTGAAAGTGCTGAGCTGATCCTGAATCTCCAGCTTTAGAAAAGCAGCAAGACTGGAGAGATTTCCATTCCATCCTTTGGGCAGCTTGGGCACAGTGCAAAAAACAGATGAAAGGGGATCATTTTATCCTGCCAGCATTGCACTTCTGGGTGACACTTGATCACTGCTTGTTTTAGAAGAAGGCTTGCTCCATTCACTAATGCTGTTTCCCTTACCTTGGCACTGCAGGCTGCTGAGAACCATTCCTAGACCTCTGCTTGAGGGTCCTTGCTCTGAAGACGTCACCAGAGTGTGGAGCCTGCCCCACACCACCCCCTGCCAAACCACGGCCTTTACCTGTGTCTTCCGGTGTTTCCCGTGCGATCCGTCTTGTGGGAGGGCCTCGTGGGCGGCCCCAGAGTTCACCCCACGCTCAGCGGCACCAATGGTGAAGATGACGAGATCCAAGACTTTTCAGGCGTATCTGCCCTCCTGCCACCGTACCTACAGCTGCATTCACTGCAGGGCCCACCTGGCCAATCATGATGAACTCATTTCCAAGGTACACGCTCCTTGCAGACCTTTCCTGCCTACCCCTGGGGAGGGCACTGCGGGGCTGCTGAGGTTGCAGAAGTTACAAGCTCTCCTAAGACCAAGATGTTGTTCCCACTTCAGGCACAGGGCTGGCTGGCCTGCGTGCCTGCCTTGCTTAACTGAGAAACAACCATGAGCTCTAGGGGCAGGGTAGTGGTTTACTTTGTTGTGTTGGAAATGACAGATCCTCCTTGTTGGAAGCTTTGGGGGCTGGCAGCTTGCAGACCAGAGAAAGGAGGGGCTAAGGAATGATCAGAGCCTTATGCCCAGCTTGCTTGGTGTAGGTTGGCAGATGAATTCTGTGAAGAGGGCTTTCTGTTTGGACAATGAATTTGAAGAGCAGTGGGGTCTTATAGAAGGTTTGTTGTTGTTCTTGCTTTGCGCCTGGGGATTGAATCCAGAGTCTTCCCCCATGCTAAGCAAGGGCTCTATTACTGAGCTACATGTCTAGTCCCATTTTGGAGGGTTTATTAGCTAAGACAAGAGATCTCTTGGCAAGCCTCAGGGAGAGTTGTGAGGCCAGAGCATTACCAAAGCGAATGGCCTTTTAGGAACTGACCCACTGGCCTGTGGAGACCTTTAGGGCTTTTCCATGAAGTAATATGGAATGATACTTGGTCATAATCAGACAATCAGCCTAGTTTCTTCCCTTTGGAGCCTCAGCAGCTGCTTGTAAAATTGAGGCTGGGGGTTACTAAGAAATAAACAAATCCAGCATTTCAGTTGTGCAATCCAGGAACTGGATACTTCAAGCTTCATTCTCTGGGGAGCTTCCTCCCTTCTGGCCCTAGATTCCCAGGGGAGGAGAAACTGGTTTTACTAGACTGAATGACAAAGAGAAAAAGATCATGGGAGACTTTTCCCTTAAACAGCATCTTTCATGCCATTAAGGGAAAAACAAACTTTTATGCAGACCCAGACTAAGTCTTTTTTTTTTTTTTTAAAGTAGTTCCTGACCTATTTATAAGAAGTGTTAGAAAAGGTGCTTTGCTTGCTTTGCCTCTCCTTTGGTAGCCTTGACCAGAGAGGAAAGAGGGCTCCAGTCATCAGGTGTACAACATTTTCTATCCAGCTGGCCAATTGGACACAGAAAGTCTATGGCAGTCAGGGCTCTTAAGTAAGCCTGAGGACTGAATCCCTCATTCTAGGCCTGCTGCATGCAGAGTGCAAAGTTCGCTGCTATCTGGAGCCCTTAAATTCCTGGCTGGACTTTGACTGTACTCCACTTTCCCTTCTCTGCTATTCTCCTTTATGCTTTTCGTGTTTCAGCCAGCCCAGCTCTTTTATTAGCTAATCCATCTTTCTTAAATTCCTATTGAATTTTGGGGGAACCTCTTGTCTGGAAATTTGGATATGGAAGGCTGTGTCAGAGAAAACACTAGCCAGTTCTCTTAGCGTTGGAAGTAGGCCTGCAAACTTGGAGAGAAATTGTGAGTTTTTGGTTTTTTTTGATTGGAAATCTCCACAGAAAGTGTTTGCCCATATCTAATGGGGGAAGCCAAGACACCTTAATGCAAGAAAGATGTGATATATACATAAAAAAGTGAGGTGCCAGTAAAGTGGATTTCAGTACCTTCTGTATACTACAAGTTAACACAAAAATGCCATCTCACTTAACTCTCCTAAGAAATCTTTAAGGTAGGAGGTTAGTCATGTCTTAGACTAACAGAGAAGCTGAGACTACTAAAAAGTTGTCCAGAATCTCAAATTGGCAAAGAGAATTTTTATTTGGAGTGGGTCTTCAGAGGAGGATTTCTGGAAGAGGCAGTTATTTGAGCTGGTCCTTGTAAGGTGGGTAGAAGAGGAACACATGGAGATGGTCATGGCCTTCAGAGTTTGTCAGATCTGTTGGGCTTGGTATGCGGGGCCTTTGACAGTCTCACAGAGCCCAGCTTCTGAGCTAGGTATCCTGCCACTTCCTTACTTTGCTTCAGCAACTTGGAATTATGCACTATTCCCCGAGTATGCGAATAAGGGCATCTCAGCCCTCTAGGCCTTCGCCACGTGTCCCTCCTTCACCCTTCTCATGAGCCCCTTCATATCCTCGGGTCACGTCTCCAGATCAGAACTTGACTGCAAGAGCTCAATAAATGATCATATAAAGGGACAGATGGAGATGGAGCCTGGGAGAAGACCAGCAATGAGCGAAAAGACAAGTAGCGAGCTGTGGGTATAGCTCAGTGGCACAGTGCCTCCCTGGCAAACGTGAGGCCCTGAGTTCCATTCCTGGTACCAAAAAAAGAGAAAAGTAGTGAACAAAAAAGATCTCATTGGCCTTGTGTTCTTCTTCCTGCCCCTATTGGTGCAGAAAGGCTCATTCACAAGTCCAGGCCAAAATCAGCACAGGCTTTGGCTTCATTGGCTGCAGCCGGTGCACAGATGGGGTGCTTTAGAGCTTGATGATTTAAGGAGCTGGGTGAAATGCCCGGCTGTGGGGAAAGAGGGAGGGAACTGTGGTGAGTGTTGTACAAAGATTCTTTTATTTTGCTCCACAGCCACCCCCAGCATAAATAATCTATAGATTCTTATGCAGGTCTGCTTAATGGAAAAGATCATCGTCACAGCCCTCTCCTTGGAAAATGGGCCTTTCTTTTCATTTTTTTCCTCTTTTCCATTTAAGAAAGTTCAAGGAGAGAATGTCTCTCCTGTTCTCCCCCTCTTGACTTAATCTCCTTGGGTTTCAGAATCTGCCCACTGGGAATGGGAGCTGGGAAACAGATAGGGAGCTGGCAGCAGTGCAATTAAATGACACTGTAACCTGTAACTGGGGCATTTGGTCTGAAACCTTGACATTTGTTGGGGGAGGGAGACCTGTTCTTCATTATGGAGAAGAGGACACAAGGTCCAGAGAACTCCTGCCCTAGTGTGTGGCCGGCAGAGGCCTGGGAGGAGCGAGGACTGCAGGCCTCCCCGTCAGTGTGGCTGAGCCTGCTTGGAAATGTGCAGTGAAGTCTGAAACAATCGAGGCTTGTTTTTGTGGGGTGGTGGAAAGAATCCTGCAGCAGGCCTCCTCCCTTCCCAGCTGGCTTCCCATCCCTAGAGGCCTCATTGCCTGCTCTCCAGGCATTCAGTTCTCCCGCTTCTGAGCCCATTTCTCTCTCCTCGAGTGGGCAAAATAGCATTTGCTGTGTTCAGTGGTGTCCTAGTCTGTTGGGGCAGCTAGGGCAAGTGGCCATAGCGTCGGTGGCCTGTGAGCACAGACGCTGATTTCTCATAGTTCTGGAGGCTGGAAGAGGAAGGTATTGGCAAGTTCAGTGTCTGGTGAGGGGTCACCTTCACAGATGGTTTCTTCTTTCCATGGCCTTGGGTGTACAAGAAGCTGCGGCCTCTTTATAAGGACACCAACCCTAGTCACAAGGGCTTTACCTTCACGACCTAATAACCTTCCAAAGGCCCCATGTCCTGATACCATAATTTTGGGACCTAGAGTTTGTTTTTGTTTGGTTGTTTTTTGAGGGGAGAAGGGGACAGAATCTCTGTGTATCCCAGGCTGACCTTGAACTCTCCTTAAACTCGAAGCAGTCTGCCTGCTGCAGCCTCCCAAGTGCTGGCATTGCAGGCATGTGCCACTGAGCCTGGCTGGAAGTTGGATTTCAACATGAATTTTGGTGGGGAACACACATTCAGAGTACTGCAAATGGCTAGCACTTAGTGTGCGCTTACCCTGTGCCAGCCCTGTCGTGGCCCCGTGCAGTGGCACGCCTCACTGGGAGAGGGAGCAGTGTTACCTCAATAACTGGGTTGTTGTCAGGCTCAGATGAGATCATGGATGTGTGGGTGGTTTGCAAATTAAAAGGTTTATGCAAATATGAAGTAATTTGCTTCTCTTGGTTTTACTGTCCAAAAAAAAAAAAAAGGTGGAAGGAAGGGAATACATTGGAGGGGACGTGATTGCTCCTGTGCAGGCCAAGATAGGTTCACCTTAAAATTTGGAGCAGAGGAGTTAGATGAGGCAGGGCCACTAGACAGCTAAGCATGCCTTAGTTGGGGATGTAGAGGTGAGTAGCAGAGCACTTGCCTAGCATGCACAAGGCCTTGGGTTCAGTTCCCAACACAGGAAGCATGCACAGGCACACAAAAGTTTATTGCGTCTGTAGATGTACAAAGGTAAAAGCTTCTCCTTTGTGGGGCGGGGGCGCTTTGAATTGATCATGGAACTATCTGGGGAATGTGCTGAGGCATCCTGCAATTTCTGTCTTAGGGGGTGTTATGGTCCAAGTGCTAGAGTGTTTGCATGCAGAAATAGTTTGAGTTGGCACAAGCAATTGCTCACACTGTTGTTTCTTTATGGTGCCAGCCTCAGTATAAAAATATGCTTTGATCCAACTGAAGCTATTATTATTTTATAACCAGTTAGTTGCCTTGTATGAGAATAATTGAAATAAATGACACTAGCTCTCATGGAACCCTGGGTCCTAATAAAGCTTTTGTGTGACAATGTTGTCTGTGGTCCTTCCCTTGCCACCAACACTGCATAGTGGAGTAGTCATTTGGGAGTGGCAAATGAATTAGTCTGTCACAAACCCACTCTGGGGATTTGTGACTTCATTCTAAGGTACAGGTGGCTGTGTGCTCTTGGTCCTTAAGGAAAGGGCTCACTGGAGGCTGTAGATTGGCCTTCCAGGGCAAGAGGAAGGAAAAAATGTTTTGCTCATCCTCCAATACTATCTGTTGTTGTTATGTCAGGTTATCTACAGAGATAAGTGCAGGATTCCCAGAATTACTGATCATCTGGTGCAAGCTTCTTGTAATGAGGAAACAGTGAAAGCCGGAGGCCACCCAGCCCCAGGGCCAGGCTCTGTCTTCCCAGCCCTCAGCCTGTTTTGTGTGCAGAGCCCTGGGCCATGCTTCTGCTTTTGGGAATCTAGGAGGTAGGTTGTATTCTTTCCCTATGTGCCTCCACTGTGCTCACAGTGGTGGCTTTTGGGTCTCCTTCTGCCTGGAGATTAATGCTTTGAAAAGATAAGCAGAGGGTGAGATGCAGAAAACAGACTTTGCCTCTGTTTCTCACTGCTGTCTTTGGACCCTCAGGTTCTCTGCTGGTGATTTCCCCAGGTAGTGGACATGGTGATCTGCTGGTGTGGAAGTACAGAGGTCTAAGTCTCATGATGTTGACTCTCTTGTCAGTGCAGGATTTCTTTCTTTCTTTTTCCTTTTCTTTCCTCCCCTTTTAGGTTTTTTAAGACAGGATCTGTCTTACTATATAGTTCAGGTTGGCTTTGAACTCCTGCCTCATCCTCCTGAGTCCTGGGATTAAAGGTGTACACCACCATGACCAGATTTTCTGTCTTTTTTTTTAAACACTGGGAATTAAACCCAGAATGTCATGCATGCCAGAAAAAGGCACTACCACTGAGCTATGTCCCCAGCCCTTTATAATTTTATTTTGAGGCAGAGTCTTTCTTAGTTATTTAGTTGCCCCGGCTGCCTCAAACTTGAGATCCTTCTTTCTCAACTTCCTCTGCATAGCAAGGATTATAAATTTAACCAATATGACTATAAAAAGAATTACTTTTTCTAACCTAAAATTATGTCTTTTGCTCAAGTATTTGACCTGTGAAAGCCCTTTCTCCTACTCATAAGTTGTCAGCCCTTTTGTACCTCTCTAGCGCAATCTGTGGACTACCCAAGAAAGGGAGGACAGAAAACCTTTGAACTAAGGGATATGGTTAGATTACAGTGTTGGAACTTGTAAATGTATACCTTATGGTGTCTTCCTTCCACTGAGACAGAGATTGAAGCAGTTCAGGTTGAGAAGAGCCATAAATTAGGCTGGGGTAATTTGGGTAGCATAGACGGTCCACAGTGGACCACCATTTAAATTGTATCTTTGGGGTCTGTTTGGTACATATGGGCAATGGCATTGGGGACCATGCTTGTATTTGCTTTCACTCATTTTGTTCCATTCCACATTGCACAAATACTAAATATGGGTAATCCTCTGTGTGCGTATAGGATGGTACTTGATATTAGTGTGCTACCTTCAAAGGGCTCATCCTCAAGGAACTGTTATTCTATTTGACAAGGTAATAGGATCTGTAAGTCATCCCTCATCAAGTTTGCTGTTCCTTATGTTTCTCTCAAAGTAGACATCATTAACTGTGCTGCTTTCTGTCTCCCAGTCACTGTGAACTACTTGAACAGACCTTTGTGATGTCATTTTTGTGTCTCTAGCCCAGTGCAGTTCCCAAAGACTGGAAAATCCTAGTGACTATCAGTACTAGAAGACAGAGACCTTGCTGGCTGTGGTGGTATGTGCCTGCAATCCTAGCCACTTGGGGAGGCTGAGGCAGGAAGATCTGAAGACCCAGATTGCCTGGGCAATTTAGCAAGACCTTGTCTCAAAATATAAAGGGTAAGGATGCAGCTCAGTGTTCTCTGGGGACTTGGGGACCTATGGATTGGCTTCAGGGGATTCCCTAAGCTGTATGTGTGATTCTCTGTGCACACATATTTTTCTAAGGAGGGTTGCATGGTTTTCATCACATTCTCAAAGTTGTTGGTTAAAACAAGAAGCCAGCCAACCCTTAAGAACCATCTGTGTAGAAAATGAGGTTCTGAGAAGACTTGGAAGACATGGCATTGAGTTGTGCCTAGAAGTCTGAGCCCAAGCATATGGAAGTAGATGGGGGCAGCTGGTGCAGAAGTGTCCTGAACAAAGAGATGGGCAGGGTAGCATGCAAGGAATGGCCATGGTTTGGGGTTAGATATTGAGGAATGGTGTGAAAACCGATTGGAAAGAGCAGGCTGTTAGAAGTTCAGATTCACTTTGGTGCTGCTGAGGACTTTTAAGCAGATGCTGGTATGACCAGCTAATGGTGAACATCTCTGTAGTGTGGTAGACAAGCTACTGAGGAATAGAGAAAGGGCACAACTTGAGTGTGTCCAGTGCTGTGATCTGAATGTGTTCCAGGCACATGGTAGTCATTCCATAAATACTTGCTGACCACTGCGTGGCAGACAGAAAGTCTCTGATACACAGGCATGGGTAAAGTACATTGAGTCCAGGAAGTCATACTTTTTAGATGAGAGACAAACCTGTCCCACAGTCATGTTTGGTTGCTATGAAAATTAATGATCTGTGCACACATAAAGTTGCTTACTGATTTATTATCAAAGGAACTGCTGGGGACCAAGTCTGGTGATTTTTTTTTTTCCCCTGAAGACTGCATGCAACTGGTACAAGAATCAGTTCAGATATGGTCCTTTTCTGTGTGGTTACTTTAAATACCAAAAGGAAATGTTGACTTGAGCCATGAGGCATACCCTGAAAATTAACTCTGTGGTTTACAAAATGCCTATAAGTATTTAATCATAAGATTGGCTTGTACATTAGTGTTTGGGTACTTAGTAAGAACACAGGTGAGCACAGCTTGTGAACCTACTCAGAATCCAAAGAGACTTTTTTTTTTTCACCAAAGTATTTGCCCTAAGAGCCAAGAAGGAGCTGTAGGACCCCTCCCCTGTGGTTTTGTTTGCGCATCAAAGCTCCCTGTGGCCTCTGGAATGATAAAAGCTGCTGCACCACTAGTGGTTTGGCTGTTGTGTTTTGGGACCTGACCAGAACCCACTGTCATGCACTATTGTTCAATGCTGTACTACTTACACCATTCGCTTCCATGCTTGGCATCACGTACTTTATAACTTTCCTCCAAGGTAGGGATTAAGTGACTTGTGTAAGGCCAAGGTTGCCAAGAAGTTGGAAAAGCTGAGATCTAGCTCTGTACATGCTCTTTAATACCACAGTTTGACTGTGGCCAGCATAGCTCCGTGCAACAGCAGCTATTTCATGGGCTCTCCTAGTATTATTGGTGGTAAATCCTATGCTTTCTTCTCCTCTAACTGGAGAATTCTCTTTTCTTTCTACTTAATTCCTACCTGTCCTGGAAGGCCAGCTCAAGTATTTTGTAGGTGGAAGTCTTTTTCCTATAAGATTCCCTCCCTCCTCTGAAGGTCTGTAGAACTCACTGCTGCTTATTCTTTCGGCAATTAATAAGGACTGGCTTATAGTAAACCTGTGCTGTTGTGGTTACATTCATTTTTATGTGTAATTATCTTATTTCCCAACAAGATTCTAAATGTCCTGGAGTTATAGACTCAGAACTTTAGAGCTGGAGTTGCTTTTCTTTGAACCTGGGTTTTCTGGCCCAGCTCCTTGTTTTCACAGACTGGGAATCCAAGGCCCAAGGAGAACTGGAAAAGCTCTTGATTTTGTACGTTGCCGCCTCTTCCTACCACACACACACACACACACACACACACACACACACTGCCTTGCATGTAAGAGGCACTTGTGTTACAGGGGACCCTGGGAGATGGCTGGCAGCTGGGGGAATGAAAGTGTCAAGCTCTGTGATCTTGCAAGACTGTTTACCTCTCTGGCTCTTTTTCTTCATCTGTCCATTCACCCTTGTGAGAGCAACCGATGCCTTTAAAGTTCCTTCCATCATCTCCATCGTCTGATTCTAATTGCATGGGGTAGCATAAGGTGATCCAAGGCCATATAACTTGCTGGCCTGAGCCACATTGGCTGTGTTCAAAATCCATGGCTTTTTCACTCAGTAGCTGAGCACTTTAACTAACTTACCTCTCCGTATTTTGGCAAAGTGGGAACAATGCTACTACTAGATCTGATGGAATTTTGTGGAAATAAAATGAAGCAATGAATGCCAAGTACTTCTAGTACATAACACACGCTATTGTTAGTCTGTGAATATTCATGAAGTGAAGCCCCATGAAAGTGGCCCTGAGGTATAACCAGGGCCTGACACTCTTGTATGTTTGCTTATTGCCCCTCCTCCTGTTATTTTTTTTTTTGAGAGGCTTACCTATTGCACTCCCCATACAATTGCTGTCAGTGATCTCCAGGGACCTCTGTAATCATGAGTCTCTTGTTGCTTATAATTCCAAGGGGACCAGCGGGTCTCTGGAGGTAATTAAGTAATGACAGCAGTACCTTCCCCTGCTGCTCTCCGAAGCTTTACCTGCAGGCAGCAGGGAGGCCTCTAGAATGTAAATGGAAAATTCTGCCCCTGCCCTTTCCCTTCTAATCTGTCAGGTGGTTGTTTTGCCTCTGACCCACATGCCAACCAGTTACAAAGACCTCGTCTCCTGACAGCAGCAGCCCAGGCAGCTGGGAGAGGGCTCCCTGGCTGATAACTGCTCCTCCGTTTCCTTCACTCTGTGAGGCTTCTGGGCGGGAGTGGGGTGGGAGTCTCTTAAAAAAACCAAACTAAAAGAGAATCTCTGTTACCTTTGTTCCCATAGCACTCAGCAAAGCTTTAGAGGGGAGAGAGTGTGACCTGGTGACCCAGAGTATTATCGCTGGGGTCAGGGCTGCCAAGCTCTCCCTGTCTGCTCCTCTCCCCTCCTATGGCTGTTGGCTGGACAATGACTCAGAGGCGGAGGGGGAGGAGAGGAAGAGAGGAGGAGATGGCTCCAGCAGCTGCTGCTAAAAACAACAGCATCTAATCAGTCCATAAACTCCCTCCCTTCCACACCACAGTGATGTCAGGAGGCTGAGCAGGTGGCTCTGGTGCCTCTCCACCCCCGCCCGACCTCCTGCCCTGTCGCCCTTGGGTCTTGGCAGGGGCAGCTTACCATCCTAAAAGGGAAGATTGTCCATCTCTGGGGACCCAGGAACTCCTTTCCCTCCCAGTTAGGGTTGGTCCCACCAAGAGCATTTGTTGTAGCCTCAGTTTCCCAGTACACAGATGAGGGGACAGAAACAAAAGAGCCCAGAGTGAACCTTGTCATTTGTTCCACCTTTTGAGCTCCTCCCTCATTAGTAGTTAGATGTAGGAGACACAGCAGCAGGTGGGTGGTACTTTATTCTCACCTAGTTCATACCTAGCATGTCTTGGTTATCAGAAGGCCCAATGGCTAGAGGACCAGCCAAGGGCAGTAGAAATGGGAGCCTCTGTGAGTCTGGTCCCCAGTGCCATTCAGGGCAGCTGAAAAAAAAACATTTCCAGGGCCAGGGATTTAGCTCAGTGGCATGAACACCTGCCTGGCAAGGGCAAGGTCATGAGTTCAATGCCTGGTACTACAAAAATCAAAAACAAAACAAAACAACAAAAACCATTTCCGTATTGATGTTCATTCACATGGCTGCTTTGCCTAAGGTGCCCAAATGTCCACAGCTTTCTCCCTGTCTGCCCCCGGCCTGCCCTGTAGTGTGAGCCTGGCCTAGTGAAATTGCCTGGGTTCTCTTGGACGTCTTTGGAAGAATGAGTATCTGTGTTCCTGTGACCAGGCCTCCCTGCTGCATGGTACCGTTTGGGTTTACCCTTTGGATAGTCTAAAAGCTGTGCTTATCCTCTTGCCTTTAAATGCTAAATGTTCCATGTGGCAGGTGGGGTCATCCCAAACACATTTGCCCAGGAAACCTGAGGAAGGAGCAAGTGAAACCAGACTTCACACTGTTCCTTAAAGCCTGAAGTCCCCATATTTCTTGATCCTCCCCTCAGCAAGGGAAAGAAGGAAAGCAAAATATATCTGTGGGGGAGGAAGGCTCCTCCCTGTCTGTCTCCTTCTCTCTAAAAACAACAGAGCAGCCTGGCCTGGGCACTGTGAGTGTAGCTGCTGGGTAAGTACGTGAGGAAGGAGGAAAGCCGATAAGATAAGGTCTGACACATCTAGGTCACCAGGCTGCTGCTGGCCACCTGAATGACTGGTCACCTTGAAACTGACAGGAGGGAGGATGGACTTTGGTTAAGAGCTCAGACTGGCTAACTTCCTGTGCCTTTGTTTATTTATTCAGTAAACATTTATTGAGCACCATTACGTACAGGCCATGTGTTAGAGGTTTCAGACCCCTATGTATCTCTGACAGACAAAAATCTCCCTCCTGGGTCCTAGGCCTGTAACCAGTGCTATAAAAAGCAATGATTTCATTCAAAAGCTAGTCGGTCCACTAATTTTCAAAGTAGGGGCAGCCAGTCATGTGCTAGAAAGGAGTGTTTGGAGTCTTGATTCCTGGTTCTTTGGGCTAGATCCAAGGGTCAGCAAGACATTTTCTGTAAAGACCAAATTGTAAATGCTTTAGGTTTTGCTGGGCATATAGTCTCAACTGCAAAGCTCTGTAGACATAGAGAGCACATACACAAATAAGCACGGCTGTTTGCAAAACAGGTGTGAGAGGCCCAATTAGGCCCTGGGCTTACAAATTCTACTAACTCTTGGCAAGGTGATTGAATGGACTGTTGGGAAGTGGATATTGGAGAGATGGGTTTGTGTGTTTTCAAGAGAAATCACAAATCTGCCCAGTGGCTGCCTTTGGTATGGTTACTGCAGGGGTTAAGGCACTGTGCTAATTGACAAGGTGTGATTGGCACTGTGGTATCAATTAGCTGCTCAGAGAATCCTATTTCACAGGCCAGACTTGAACCTCAGCTATTCAGCACCCAAGGGTTCCCACAAGAGGTTCTAGGGTGACCCAGCCAAGACCACACATAGTTTCCTACAGTGTCATCTCTAATGGGGAAACAATGGAAGCCCTGCTGGTGGAGTCAACAGCACCACTGGCAGAGTCCTAAGTGAGGGATTGAGCCATCTCTGCGCCAAGCCTGACTACATTTTCAGTGTGGTGTGGGGCAAGTCAAGTCGCTTAACCCCTTCAATCACTCAGCATACGCTGACCACGATGGGCACCGTGGGGACACATGGATGGTCGCAACCCAATTCTTGGCCTTGCCTGGTTTTCAAAGGCCAACAGTAAGCTGTTACAAAAGGCGAGAAATGCAGGCTTTGAGTGAGTGACTGATCAGGCTGCTGTGGGGGCTAAGAGTAGGATGTGTGGCTACTCAGTGAGCAAGAGAGGAGTTCACTGAGCAGGCACAAACCTAGAGAGCAAGCACAGGGAACCGCAGGGGACCCAGATGGAGAAGGCATGTTTCAGGGGAGCAGAAGGCGAGCAGAGTGGATCATACAAGGTGCAGAAGGCCAACCTAAGGAATTGAGACTCAATTCCACGTGCTGAGGGGAGCCACTAAAAGGTTTTGTTTTGTTTTGAGACAGGTTCTCACTACGCAGTTCAGGCTGGCCTTGAATTCACTTTGTAGCCCAGGCTGGCCTCGAACTCACAGTGTTCCTCCTGCTTCAACCTTCCAAATGCTGGGATTACAGGCATATGCCATCATATCCAGCCATTGAAAGGTTCTAGGTGACAGTGGAGGGATTTGATTGAGATTGGATGACAAAATAACATGGCCTGTTTTGGAAAATCAGCTTCTGCCTAGCTTCTGAACACCATATATCTTTGAGCTCTGTGCGACTGCAAATGTTGATACTATGTAGCATTTAATAAGTGTCAATAATGCGCTGTGCTGTTGGTAATTAATAACCACGCTCAGTCCCTCCCTGATGGTGCTTTCAGCTAAACAGCAAGCAGGTAAATCATTAGCAAACTACAAGCAGCCATAACTTCAAGAGCAGGGTGTTTGTAAGCTTCTGAGGCCTGCAGGATTGTGGGGCCTGGGCACTCAGCTTTGCCTGCCTCTGCTGCTTCTTGTGCAAGGCTCCCTGAATGATTGAAAGCTGGCATTTGCATCCCCACACTTAAAATTTTTTTCCTTTCCTGTAAAAAGAAGAAAGAAGCATGTAGAATTTAGATGGTTTAGTTCCACCTGTGAGGTTGGGGATGGGGGCAAGAGAAGAGGGAAAAGAAGTGGTTTCTGCAGTGTTTAGGTAGTTCAGGGCCTGTCTGGCAGTATTTGAAACTGGCATCCGAAAATGGGGATTCCTGGGCATTGGTTCCCAAATCTAACAGCACATCAGACCTGCAGCTCTCTGGACTATACCACCAGATAATCCTATTCTGTAGGTCTGAGTGCAAGTGCTGGGGAGTCAGGGCTCTATCAAACCAAGAGGAGCAAGTTACCCAGGAGTGCCCGGCTAAGTGGGCACTCACTCTCCGGGGGATGAGGGATGAGTATAGCACCTCAGATGAGCCCTTTAAGTCTTATGTCCTAGCTTTCAGGTTTGCCTCCCCTAGTCCTGGTCCTATTGGGGCATCTGTATTTTTAACAAGCACTGCGCTTTCCTGTCATCCTGATGCAACTAGTACTTATTCTTAGGAGCTGCTACTCCAGGACCAATGTCTGCAGTACTCAGGAGACACCCGTCTCTGCTGTGGCCACTGTCTACCACTGAGCCCTTCCGCTCCCGCTCACTAGTGACTCCCCAAAGGCCCGGAAGGGTGATTTGACATTTGTTTCAAAACAGAAACAGCTCTTTGGAGACCTTCTGTGAATAATGATGACAGCAGTGACCATTTTGCTGGGTACTAACTGCCAGGCAGGCACTGTGTTGGACACCTTTGATGAATCACATCTTTTGTCTCATATCAACCGAGAAAGGGAGAAAGAAAGGTGTTGTTCTCCCTCTCAGAGGAGGATTAGATAGAGTTAACTAAAGGCACCCAGGGTGTAAGTGGTCAAATCAGGCTTTGAATTGGAGCCTAACCCCATGCCTGCACCCCCCAGCACTGCACCCCACAGCCTGTGCTGTGCTCTGGTTAGTTGAGGAGCAGCCTAAGGTCTTCTCTCAGCCCTCCCCAGGCTGTCTGCCTGGCTCTGAAATCTCCCAGACCAAGCGCGGCACCCAAGATTTCTCCTGTGTTTGTTTTTAATCAGGTTTTCTGGCCTGGAGAGCCCTGGCACACGGAGGGGTGGAGGGAGAGCACAGGTGACCCTCCACAGGGCTGGGGCAGTAGTTCTCCTTTGTGATACTCTTTGTGATTAACTCCCTTCTCTCCTGAAACCAGATGAGAAGGAGGAACTCAAGAGTCAGCAGGGCTCAGAAGCCCTAATTAGTTCGTGGTCCAACTGGGTCAGGGGTAGTGACCTTGTGTGCAGTATTTTGTTTTTTTTTTTCCTTTTCAGGGCCACACATGTCTCAGCTCACTATAAGGCGGGGGGATCCAGCCTTATAGTGAGTTAGCACCACAGCCAAGGGAGTTAACGCCCCTGTGAAGCACACTGCCCCTGTGCAGTCCTTTCTTCCTGACCCGCTGGCCGGCACAGGCTGGTGTTAATTTGCCCCAAATACCCAGGCTCCTATTTCACATCCTTAGGCTGAGATCCCACAGCCAAGGTGCCCTTTCAGCTTGGTTTTCCCACACTGGCTGCTCACTGACAGATAAGCTCCTAGGAGGAGGGAAGCGGGAGGGTGGAGGATGGGCGCCCTGGCAGCAGACCCCTCCATCAGCAGCCACAGTGGGCCCTGCGGCTCCCCAGTCTCGTGCTGGGTGGGGCAGGCCAGGGTGCCGGCCAGCTGCTTGGCCCCAATCCTTGACTGGCAGCTGGAACTTGACTTGGCTGGGGCCCAGTTGTACATATGCTTAGGCTTTACCTTAGGGTGGAAATTGGAGACTGAAGTTTGGAAGTGTCAGGAGATGAGGCAGCTCTGTATTCAGTGCATGGGCTCAGAGAATGGAGCGGCCGTCTAAGCTGGTTGTGCTGCTGCATAATCTGCCCAGGTTGTGCCAGACTCGTGGTCCAGACTTCTCCAAGATGTTTCATTCCTTGGGCTGAACTGAACTGAGACATGAGCACTGCTGGGAGATGGGAGGGGGAAGAATCAGGCGGACAAAATGTTCTTGCACTTGGACAGGCCAACCGCAGCACAGGCTGGGCCTTGGGAATTGAGATGAAACCTTCTCCTTCACTAGCCATTCCTTATATTGAGTAATAAATGAGGTTATTGCCTAGATGAACTGGTTTTAATTGACCTTTTCTGAAGTGATAAATGTGCGTGAAATGAAAATGGGAGCAACAAGGAAGTCCACATAGATCACTTGCCAGTCTCATTTCTTTGGGGAGTGACCATGTCCTCCTGGACCTTTTAAAATCAAATACCTCGAGCCTGATTATAGGGATTATCAAGTTAAGAGGAGTTAGTTGATATCCCAGGTAGGCTCAGGTCATTTTTCCAATGATGGCTTCCAAAGATGACCTCATGGGTAGGTGCCAGGGTAACAGAATCTAAGGACTGGGCCTCTATGTGTCCGGAATATCCAGAGACTTTTAAAATGTACACAGAAAGGTAGCAAATATATGTTTGTCTTGGAATAACCCTGGCCCCTGCATTCTCCCTGGAGTCCTAGCCTAGGGAAGATGATTAAAAATAGATCTGAGTAGTACTTCCTGCTTGGCAGATGGCTAATAGCAAATGCTAGGGCTTGGGGCTGACCTTTCCTTTCTGAAATCTGCTCTGTGTTTCCATGATGCTAATTGAGCCCTCTCTAGACCTAATCAAAGACTCTTTAGCTGGCTTCAAAAAAAAAACCACCAGAAAACAACCCCGTTTTGCTCTCCTGGCCGGGCTCAGTGCATGGAGTAACATGAAAGTGCCGGAATTTGCGTGGAAACACCCACTCCCAGGTCCAACTGGCTGGTCCTTGTTTTAAAATTGACAAGTTCTACTTTGAGATTTACTGCCCTTCTGTTAGGGATCCCACACCCTCTCCACCCCTATGAGTGGGAAAGAATGGCCCACATTTCCCTGAGTGCTCACAGAACAAAGGGTGAAAAAAGAGAGGTGAGTACTTTGAGAAGTGAAAGGAAAATGTGCCTAGGCCAGTGCCCTGGGACTGTCAAAAAAAAAAAAAAAAGACAAATGCTAGGTAGAATTATTTTTATTATTATTTCATGAACTTTTATTGTTGGCTGCTTGAAATTATTCTCACTTAAGACATCTGGATACAGTATCGATGGCTGCGCTGAGGAATCTGTAGTGCTGGTCCATAGGCCCTTCCGATTAACCTACTGATGAGTTTCTGATGGCTTTCATTGCCTCGCAGTCTTACTTCCTCTGCAGGGAAAGCCCTCTGCTGTGACCAGCACACACTCAGTACCGTCATCCTCTTCAGACCCGTGCATCTTTGTTAAACTCCTTTAACAGCCATAATTTATTACAATAAATACTATTGTTTGATTCTTCTCTTGGGGGGTGTCTTTTTGAGACAAGGTCCTGCTGTGCAGTTCAGACTGGCTCTGAGCTTACTTTGGAACCCAGGCAGGTCTCAAATTTGTAGTGATCCTCCTGCCTCAGCCTCCCAATTCCTGGGATTACAGGCATGTGCCACCATGCCTGGCTCAGTTTTTTATTACCTATGTCTTTTAGGCCTGTCTTCTGGTTGGCCAGGCTGTAACCTTCAGGTCAGAGATGAGTATCCATATCTCCTATAATGCTCAACAGGTCCTTGGACTGTAGTAAGTGTCTGTTGCTTTATAATCATGGAGACACAGTATTTGTTCGTACCACAAGATTCAGGGCTGTTCCCTTATCTTTGGACATTTAGGACAAACCCTCTCCCCTTTTCCACAGGCTACTTTAGTTTGACACAAAATGTTTTTGATTAGGAGATGACGGTCCTGTGCTGGGAATGCTTTCATGTTGGCTGAGGAAGAAAGTTGACTACCAAGTTATGTGGAAGGGATTTCATCCTAAGCCAGGAATCATCAAATAAGACAGGTCAGCTGACGAGCAGAAAAGACCTTTCCACACAAACAGGAAGTTTAAAAACACAAGAGAAGAGGTCTTACGCTGAGTCAGAAATGTTCATTTAATGTCTAACTGCCTTTTTCTCTTGAGGATACAGGCTCTGAGAATGTGCACCCTTGTAAGACCTTACTCAACCCCATCATTTCATAGATGACACAATCACTGTTCAGAGCATCGGGGATCTGCCCAAGGACGACATCCTACTTAGGGGCAGATCGTCCAATGTCACGTGGCTGGGGTGGGCGTGGGTGGGCTGGTGGTTCTGATCACTTATATTCCCTTTCTAGAGAAAATACCAGGAATCCAGTGCCCAGCTTTTGCAATTTGGCAAGCACCCTGTGTTTGAGTCTTTCTGACATTTATGTCTCCTCTCTCTTTCCCAAGAGCTCTTTGGCTTTGATTTCTTCAGTCCCTAAAGTGACTCTTACTATCATAACACTTTTAAGTACTGTGTCTCGTCTTTCATAACTGCTTTATCTAACTCTGCTCCTAAATCCAGTCTCTGCAGTTCTTTGAATACAGAGGTTACAGGTAGGTATAGGCTCGCCACAGAAAAATTTGAAGCTGGACAGTTGCCACTGTAGGAGAGAGGCTACATTAATCACTCTTCCCTTTGTACATGCAGCTCGGAACCCAATTAATTGTCATAACTTGGATTTTATTTAGCATTTCCAAGAGAAAGAAGTGATGAGGGCATTTAAAAAACATTTTCTAGTATGAAATGAAAATATGAGGCATAGAACATGGTGAACATATCTAGGGAGATACTAAATCATGTCACATATGGAAAATTGGTAGAGACTAGTAGAAGGAAAGTAGATATTGTCATTCCATCTCACAGATGAAGAACTTGAGACAAAAGAGGTGGACGTATCTAGGAGTGGTGGCCCATGCTCGTAGTCCGAGTGGATTGGGAAGTGAGGCTGAAGGATCCCAAGGGTAAGCCCAACCTGGGCAGTGCAGCAACTCAGCAGACTTGGGAGGTACCTCGGTGTGAAGGTCCTGTATTCAATCCCCGTACCTGGGGAAGAGGAAAAAAAAGAAATGAAAAAAGAGAGGTGAGCATAACCAAGAGCATTTGGCAGGAAAAGAGAAAGTACCAGAACCAGGAATTAAATCTAGTTCATCGAAGTACAGTCATACATTGTTTAATGATAGCAATATTTTCTCAGAAGTGTGTCACTAAGTAATTTCATTGTTGTGCAAATATCATAGACTACCTCGCACAAATTACATGGCTGTGATGTCCTAGGTGGTACAATCCTCTGTCGTATATGCATTGTACACTGCTGACCAAAAATGTCACTGTGCTGCCCATGACCGTACCCAGTTCTTTTGTTCTACCAAATCACCAAACTGGGAGGCATTTACCCCACAGAATGAAACCTTTATGGGAGCAAGATAAAGAGCTTTTCCTCTATGATCAAAGAGTTACAGTGCCCGCTGTCTATAGGCAGGAGACCCTGGGAGTTCTCAAGAGGCAGTGCTTAGTTCCTGTGAGGAACTGGGGCAACATCAGTGTGATGGGCGCTAGAATGGGCTTCCTTAGGGTCCACTGAGTTTTCTGTCCCTGGAAGTATTGAGGGGGAGATCCAGTAGAAGGTGGGCAAGAGCCATGCATCAGGTGAGTGGTTGATTTCCTAGGGTCTTTCAAATCCTGGTGGGCTAGGTGTCCATGAAATTAAAACTGGACAAAGTCAGATATGTGTAACTGCAATCCACTGCAAAGTACAGTGGATTCAAACTGCAGTTTGGTATCCAAAGTGCAATTCACCGCATGAGATTCCACAGACTGCAGTTACGTAAACATTTATCTCTTTACAGCTCTGTCACTTTTAGCTCTGAAGTCCAGGTACCAAAAAAAGAAGGGATTTTTACAGTGCTCTTTTCCCTACCCAGTACTGGGGCTTGAACCCCGCCCGACCTTCACACTGAACTATATCCTCAGTCCCCTTTTTTACTTTGAGACAAAGTCTCTCTAAATTACATGGCTAGGTTCAAATTTGGCAATCCTTGTTGGGTTGCTGCACTGTAATCCCAGCATTTGAGGGTGAGGCAGGAGGATTACCTCTATTTCAAGGCCAGCCTGGCCTACATATTGAGTTTAAGTCCAGTCTGAACTACACAGCAAAATCCTGCCTCAGGAAAAAACAAAACAAAACAAAACAAAACAACCCATTGCATCCTCCTGCCTCCCAGTGTGCTGCGATTATAGGTGTGTGCACCATGCCTGGGTTAATTTTTAAAGCTTTGAAATTTTTTTCAAGTGTTGCTAAAAAAGATTTATTCATTCAGTAGTGAGTCGGAAAAACTGTTTTCAGACTTAGACCATTCCTTTGACTGTCCTCAGTCAGCTTTAAATATTGCAGATCCATACATTGAGTTTTCCATTCAAGAGTGACTGTCCTTCCCGGGCATGGTAGTACATATCTGAATCCCAGCACTTGGGAGGCTGAGGCAGGGTGAGTCCAGCCTGGGCTACAAAGTGAATTCAAGGCCAGCTTGAACTGCCTAAGGAGACCGTTTCAAAACAAAATAAAACAAAACAAAACAAAAAAAAATACTACCAAAAGAGTGACCGCCCTCTTAATAAAGCAATTCACTGTAACATGCTTAGAGGAAGCTGATTGGTAAACTATAATTCATTAATTTACAGTGGAGCACATAATCTTGAAAGCTCAAATTGTGTGTTATCTTCCTTGAAGGTAAACCTGCTCGAGCGAGAGAACTAAATGTCGACAGTTGCTAAGTAAATATGGAATCAGAGCAGAGGAATCTGAATAGCCTATGAGATTTTCATCAATTCTGACAGATTGATCCATCTTTCTTCATTAAAGAGACAGATTTTCCAAGTGAATACCCTCTACAAAAATCTTGGACTTCAAGTCAAAGCCTGGGGTTTAAGTTCTGACCATGACTTACAAGTTACGTAAAACTGGGGAGTTACTTTCACAGCCCTGGGCTTCACTTTTGTCCAGCGTTGTTGTAGAAGTGGAGTGATTAATGTGTGTAGAAGTGCTGTTGTACCTTCTGATAGCCTGTATGCATGACAGTGTTAGTCTTCCATTAAACTCCCTTTCATTATGTTTTTAGGAAGTCACGTGGACAACGCCTGTTACCCCATCTTCATTTCCCCCTAGACTTTGGAGCCAGACTGCCTAGATCTTTGTAATTTATTGGTCATTGGGCTTTAGGCATGTTCTTAGTCTCTTTGCTTTATTTATTTTCTTTCTTGGTGAAATGGAGAGGATGACTGTACCTTCCTCATCAAGTTGTTGAGGATTGAATTGCTTTGAATTGTGATTTGAATCCTGTCTGGCATAAGTAAATGTGGGCCATTACTGCTGTTATTTCATAATTTCCTTCCCTCCCCTCCCTTCTTCTATCCTCTTTTCTTTCTGTCTTTCTTTTCATTCATTCATTCATTCATTCATTTTTAGGTCCTAGGTCTTGACCCCAAGGCAGCCACATTTATTTTATTTTCTGTTTTGAAACAAGAGTTTCATTGATTTGCCGATGCAGGCCTTGAACTTGTGATCTCCTGCTTCGGCCTCCCAAGTAGCTGGGGTTATGAGTATGCGTCACCACATCTGGCTGCAATCTGTTAATGTACTGTTTCAATCTCATCTGTAGACTTTCTCCAGTTTCACTATGGTGGTTGCTTGTTAGTCTTCGGGAAGCAGTCTGTTCTACAGCATGTGACTTCAGCCTTGGGAGATGGTTTTCTCTGGCCTTTTTACTTAGCCTGGTTGTAAGGAAGGGCTTATACTGTGGAGGATCTGTTAGTTTTCCCATAGTCTCCATAGATATCTTTTGTATTATTCAGGACATTTTCATTTGCTAGCACCCCACTGACTTTTGGAATAGGAGTATAGACTGAAATAAAAATCAGGAAACAGGTGTATGTGTTTCCTAGGCATATTAATTTGCATTATCTTTTTTAATAATAGCAAGTCTGAGTAGTTTTCAAAGGCCTAATGGCTTTGAGGGAAATTTGAGCCCTAGTATTAAAGTCCTTTTCGACTTTTAGTTTTCTGTTTGAACTGTGGAGGGCCCAGCTGTTACAGGCTGGCTCCCGTTGCATCCCGATCCCTCGCTCGAGGTTTCTGACGCCAAACGCCAGCCTACCTGAACGGCCTGGTGAAGGGGACATGCCAGCGTTTGCTCCATAGAGGGTGAGGGTATTTGATTCTGGGCGTCCTCCACTCCCTATCATGAAAAAGCATGTTTTCCAGGCTTTGGTGCTTTTCGAAGAGGGAGGGAACACAGGATGTAGAGTGCCGGCAGCATCTGGCTTTTCCCACTGGCCGCATGTTTACATTGGCATCTCCTGTCCTGCCGCACTGCCACAGACTGGAGAGCCTTATCCTGCTCTTGGTTCAGCAGAGAACAACCGCAACGCCCAAGCCCATCTGAGGCCCTCAGGACGGCTGAGAGGTGTGGGAGAGGAGCCTGTGGGGTCTGTGGCTGCCGGGGGATTTGGATGAGTCTGGGACCCCGGACGGTTCAGTGCAGCTGCTGTGGACTGGTCTTGCTGCTCCCATTTTCACCCTGAAAGTGTGTGTGTGGTGTGCAAGGAGACATTTATGACATGTTTCTTCTGAACCAGGCTCTGTGCTTCATATATGCCCGCAAACTCATTCTTCGCAGTTGTTCAAGACAGAATCATGGAATCAGCACTGTTGTTCCCTTTAGTACACTGGACCCTCGAGGCTCCAAAAGATGAAGTGACTCGCGTGGGCTACACAGCTAGTAAAGGTCCCAGGCCTTCCTGGCTCTGAACCCTGCATCCTTTCCCTGGGCCCACACGCAGGCCCAGGGAGCAGAGAGCACTGCCCCACTCCCTAGGCCAGTGGTGGTAAACATGCATATGCATGCCAGAGCGGGCTGTTGGTATCATTGAAAACCATGAAGATTCACTGTCACTGCCTTAGGCCCATCCGTGAAACTGTGCCATTCATATGGGCCAGCAAGAAGGTGAACCTGCAAGGTATGATGATAGAGTGGCTTAGAGTCCACAATCTCCTCCCTTCAGCAGTAAAATGCAGCACCCAGGTCCCTCTCCACCTTTTGTTTTTGCAGTTTCAGGCATCAGAAATGCTCCCATGCCCTTGGAATTTTATGACTGCACGCAGCAGATATTTCCTCCTTTAGAGCCAGTGCTTTCCCTGCCCCTCCCTCCATCTGTTCAGGGAACAAGAGGGTGAAATGAGACCTACCAGAGTTCAAAAATGACAGGGACGAAGGGTCTTACGGAAGCCACCCTTCCGTCCCAAGGCAGTAAAAGCCACCTCAAGGTTTCTGGGCAGATAATATGAAAGGTTTTTTTGGAAAGTCCTGAACTATACAAATGCCTTAGTCCTATCCCAGTTCTTCTGGTGACCTGTGTCCCAGTGTGGAAGTCACACACAGTTAGGAAATTCTTCCTGTCTAATGAATTCAAGTCTCTCTTATATCCACCTAAGTCCATTTCCTCTTGTTCTTATTATAGAGAAGATGGAAGAAATCCCCTTTCGTCGTCTTTCCTCTTAGCTAAACGTTGTGTCTTTAAATTGCACTCCTGCTCTAATTCTCACTGTCTCCATACGCCTCCTCCAGGTTGAGCGCAAAGCAGGATCTGGTGCTTTTCTGCAGGGTTTTAACCCCTTGGAATGGAAGCCATGGCTCTCTTGACCTAAAAACCCTTACAGGTCTAATCATAGAGAGAAAAGAATGAGAGGTGAATAGAGAAAGAGCTGGTGTCACCTTCCCTGCAGAATGTCAGACCTCTTGAGTTTGCAGCTTGATGGAGATCAGCCAGCACCTCAAGGGCAGGGTTTTTATTAATCCTCTTTAGGTCTCTACATCAGCACTTTGCTTCCTTACCCCTGACGTGCGTAAAAGTACTTAAAAGGGGACCAGTTGTAACCATCCCTTACAATGTATAGTGCCTTGTGCAGATTTATAGAGATAGAAAGTAGATTTGTGACAGCCACTGAGCCTGGGGGCAGGGGAGACAAGGGTGACTGCTAATGGTGTGAGAGTTGGGGGTGTAAAAATGTTCTGCAGTTAGATTGTGGTGATGGTTACACAACACTTGTGAACATGCCAAGCTCCACCAAATTGTATATACGCCTTTGAAGTTTATAAAGCATTTTTATGTACAGTTATCTAATTTATTTTTTATGTAAGTCTGGTGTGATTAAGAGTAATATTTTTTCAGTGTGCCCATTTTTACAGATGAGGAAGTCGAGCCTCAGAGAAGCTAATTGACATAGCTATTTATGGCAAAGTAGGACTCCAACCTGATGAGCTCTGTCTTTGAAGCTCACGCAGGTCACACTGTGTGTATGAATGGTGTGTTGGAGAGGCGAGTGCCAAGTGCTCCACAGGTGGGTTCACAGATTATTCCAACTGGGAAGCACGATGTGGAGCCCCTAGTCCCATTCTTTTATTTTTGTGAATACACTGAGTGGCCAAGAGGGAAAGCCTTGCCTTTGGACCTAACAGGAGAAAAAGAAAGATGAAAGGCATCAGAGCACTGAGTTTGAAGAACCAAGTAAGTTATAGTCAGTCTGTTCATTTCTTTTCCAGGCTGCTGAAGAGGAAAAGATGGCAACCTTTTTACTCGGCCCTTCCTTTACTTTGTTTTACTTATTGCTCTTAACAGCCCTGTGAAATGGGCATGGTTTCCACTTGCAGAGGAAAAGCTGTGGAGGCTGAGAGAAGTTAAGTGATTCTTCAGAGGTCAGGTAGCCACTAAGTTGAAATCTCAAAGGCAGAATTTGAACCCAAATCTTCTGATGCCAAGACCAGATCCTCATATCCTGCAGCTCTCTGCTGTTGCGGCTGGTGGGTTTCTGCTTCTCATCTCTCTGTGCACCTCCTGAGCACTGCCTCTGTGCTGGCTCCTGGTTGACCTTCATGGTGACAGGAGAGGCCTGAGTCTGAGAGGCTCTGCTCCTGTGCTGGGCCCTCTGGGTGACTGGGACCTCCAGGTGAGGACCCATTCCCATCCCCGAGTGGAAGGAGTGCACACCTTTGCTCTGTTGCTGTCTCCTACCACAAGTATTCATTTTTCAATGGTTCTACTTTTTAAAAAAGGAGTTGCTGTCTTCCAGACTTTCGAAGGGGCCAGAAATCAGTGGTTTTGGCTACTAAACAGGAAGGTCAAAGCCCTTTCCATTCCTTTGAGCTGGCTGGAAGGGCTGGGCTTGGAACTATTACTTTATTTAAAAGACAGAAGAAAAGTTTTGTGTGGTTTTAAAAAACAAAACAAAAACCCTTTCCTGGAGGCCTGTACGCCAGCCTTGGTTGATACACAACATGGAAAAGAACTGCTTTGTTGCCTGGCAGTAATGACAGCAAACAAATGTGTCTGACAGTCTGTTTGGCATCTCCTGGTCTGAAATTCTGTTTGCTTCATCCTAATTACTTCCTTAACTTCCTTTTAGACTCCCCACCTTTGGCACCACCCTCACTCAAGGCCGCGCCAGGCTGTGCCAGGTTGCGCTAGGCTGGGCCAGGCCCACAGGATATAGCGACCCAGCCGAGGCTATTCTGGTCTGTGTCTAGTTGCAAGATGCCTGTTGTTCTCAGTGGCTGTTTTTCCCATCATAACTGTTGACTTGGCAGGGGCCCCAGGGTGGAAGCCATGGTGAAGGAGCTTCCAGAGTCTGCCTTAGAAAATGTAGCTGGTCCTGAGTGCCAGGCTGAGGAAAGAGGTCATAGGCACTGCCTCCTGGGGTGCCTGGGAGACATTGTCATCAGGACAGCCCTGATTGGGTCCAGCAGCCTTCCCAGACATGGGCCTCTGCCAGCACTCTCTCGAAGGACCGGCCTGCGGGAGCTGGATGGGTCTGGCCTGTGAGGCACCTCTGGGCCTGGCTGGAAGTTCTCTGCCTGCGCCCTCCCCTCAGCCTTGCTCTCTAGGAACTGTCGTCTGTGTCGGGCTAGGGAAGGCTACTGGGGCTATGCCCTGAAATACACTGGAACCCCCAGGGTAGTGGCCTATCTGAATGACTTAAGCATATTCTCTTATACGTATGCACTTAGTTGTAAATAGTATGTGTGTAGTGCTATAAATATGTGTATTACAAACATATATAAAGAGAAAAATCTAATGAATGCACACATTGTCTTTCTTTCGCTTTTTTTTTTTCTTTTTTTCTTTTGCACTATTGGAGTCTGAATTCAGGGCCTTTGTGTTGAGCTATACCCCTAGCCCTTCTTTATTTTATTCTGTATTTCTTCATTTGTGATCATAAGATTTACTGTCCTAAGGTCTTCTCCTTTTCCTTTTCCTTCTTGTCTTCTTCCTCCTCCTCTTCCTTTTCCTTCTTATTCTCCTCCTCCTCCTCCTCCTCCTCCTTTTTTGTCTTTTTGAGACAGGGTTTTGCTTTGCAGTTCAGCTTGGCCTTGAACTCACCTTGTAGCCCAGGCTGGCCTCAAAGTTGCAGCAATCCTCCTGCCTCAACCTCACCATGCCTGGCTCCTAGCCTATTATTATTATTTTTGTTTAAAAAATTTTTAAAAGAATAAAACTAAACAAGGTGAAACAGAATAAAGCCAATCAAAACAGTGAAAGTAATACAGGACTTCAAAACAGGATAATAGGAAATCAACAATGGTTATCATAATATCTCTTATTGTCGTCACAATAGTTGTCTATACCATCAGACATAATAAAATCAAAACCCAACAGAATAAAACTAATAAAAACAGAACACTGAAGAAAACAAAACAATAAAGTGGAACAAAACAGTGAGAACAATGTTGGATTTCAAAAATAAGACCGAAGGAAACCCGTATTTGGCTATATTGCATATTGTTATCCTCTAAATAGATGCTCAGACTACTGGCGTTGGGCCTGGAAAGTCAAACAATGCAAGAATTAAGTTGTTTTTGTATCTCAGTTGCTATCACTTCAGTCTGTGATTCTCTTAATCAGTCGGTTGCTTAGAGGGGTGAGAGGTGCTCACTCTCTGGCTCACAGAAGGACAAATTGGCTTCTGGTTTCTCTTCCTGGCCCTGCATGGCCACTGCTGGCTTATAGGAAGGGCACATTCCCTTCTTTATTATTTTGAGACAGGGTCTCATTAAGTCTCTTAAATTGCTGAGGTAGGACTCAAACTTGTGGTCCTCCTGCCTCAGCCTCACAGAGTGCTGGAATTACAGATGTATGCCACTATGCCTGGCTATAAACTGCTTTTAATCATATTTTATGGAAGGTGGAGTACATGATTGAATGTGCTTTTTTTTGTACAAACAATAATTCACATCATCATCCTGAGCCACAAAATCATGAAAAATAAAAGCACTGCCAGATGTCAGTTGTCTACATGGCACATGCTTCAGAGGCTTCGCTGCAGGTGAACCTCTTTGTGATAATGCTGCTGTTCTAAAAAAATGTGTTAATATCGAGCTCCTGTGACACAGAAAAAGCAGTATTCATTGTGGGCTAAAAGGAAAGGCTGCTCTCATCCCACTGACAAAGTGGGACTCAGTACGTGCGTGACACCTACTAGTCCAGGAGTAAGTCACGTGTTATAACTGCTCAGAGAAACTTATTTTTTTCAGATGAAAATGGGTACATTTTCTAGGATTTTCTCTCTACCTTGGAAGATTGTCTTGCAAACCTTTTGGGGATACCGCTGCCCTGGAAAGTCTCATAGTGTTGCCTCTCCCCACATTCCTAGTCATGTCTAACAGATAGCAGATGGTCAGTGGATGTTTAAGAAAGAAGTGAATCTGGTGGGAAGCTGAGGCATAAGGATTGCTGAAAGTACGAGGCCACCCTAGAGTACAAAATAAGACCCTGTCTCAAAAAAAAAAATCCAAAAAACATAAATTCATTTGTCAAGCCCTTTTCCTGTCATGCATGATGATACTATTTTTCTTTTTCTTTCTTTCTTTCTTTCTTTTTTTTTTTTATTTAAAAGAGAATAAAACAAAAGGGGGCAGTACGGAGCAGATCAGAACAGGACAACATAGGCAACACAGTACTTTACATTAAGTCAACTGGACATCAACAGTATCTAACACCATATCTCTTACTCTGCTATAGTTGAGCATAGTTTCAATTACAATAATATCAAACATAACACAATAGTATAAAGCCATGC